>JASANE010018488.1:0-11515 GCA_030248225.1 Trileptium ribeirensis | reverse complement strand
CTTCGACGCCTTGCTTAATGAACGAACGTGTTCTCAAAGTCTGCAGTGTTAACACGAAATCATTTTCATTTATTGCGACTCTATTATGGAACAATCTACCGCGTGCACTACGAGACTCGCAATTAACATTGTCTACATTTAAATCCAGGCTCAAAACTCATTTATTTCCTCGTTAATATTGACATCATCGCTTCAATGCTATATTGTTCATGGGAAACGAGGCAAAAATGCCTCTGCTTTCCCCGATAACGTTCATTTATGTATATGTATATTTGTTAATTTAATGTATACTAATGTATATTTGTTTCATGTTGTAAGCGCTTTTGTAACGCCTCGGCGAAAAGGGCGCTATATAAATGATGTCTATTATTATTATTATATATATATAAATTAAATGATATATATTATTTATATCTATATATGGATAGAATAAATAGGAAATGTATTTATAATGACATATTTATCGGAGTTTGATGATATAATAAAATGTGACTTTCTGTTACCATTACTTTAGTACTCAGGTTAAAATGGAATTCCTCTAAAACAGAAAATACTAAAATATTTGTTCACAAATATAGTTAAAATTAAAGATCGTTTCGATGCAACCTGTCAAAACTAACATTCTTTTGGCTTTTCCCGATTTAAAACAAATCAATTTAAATTGGCTAGCTTTAGAAGCGGTTCTCTTAAACCGGCTCTTGTAAGAGTTTCACATCTTGTAATAGTTTCCGCACTAAACAGAATTGTATACATACAGAAAAGAAATATCACATTCTAGTAACGTTACATCAAATATGCAATGTGAACTATAAAGAAACAACCCTTAGTCCTGCATCGCTATTTAATCACGCTTTTAGGAATGTATATTGTAAGAGTATATTTTTGTATTTAGAGCTTAATTTTAGCATAAAGCTTCGAGATATTGTTCTAATGTGGTCAAAAGAAATATCATGGCATGGAACTGGAACTTTGACTTGTTGCGTTGTATAACGATGGTATTATATATAATTTTAAAATTTCAACTGTGCTTTATAAAATTTTGTGACATATTGTGTCCGTCCAGGGTGAATTGAAACATTTGAGGCGTGATCTGTGTGAAATTATACCAATGTAAATCAATGATAAACCTTGTGAACCTATAAAAATCTTTTAAATTCATATTTTTGTAGCTATAATATCATTTACAAGAAATGCAACCTTCAAAGTAAAAAAACTAAGAGTATTGTAATCAAAAGTATAAACTATCGTTAGATTGCTGGAGATGAAACCTGTGATGACTTTACTACCGCAATTGATATATACAATATCAATTTCAGGTCTAAAATTCAAGTGACTTCGTCACTATGACGTTAGCCCAAAGGATACCCAAAGGGTGAAACGACGCCGCAATGTCAGCTGTTTTGAACTATTATCATATATCAATTAGTGCTAGCAGTGTTAGTTTTGATGCAGGTATTTGATAGTTTTGAAAGAAAATTAGGACACAATTTAAGTAAATTTCTGAAACACTGGGCCACTAACTCGTTTTGCCAGACAAACGTATGCTGTTTCAAGTTAAAATACGGGAAACAGCTGATATTTTAAATGAATCAAACCAATATTTGTAAAGCAGAATATAAGATAAAATCTATGCTACTGCTATATCACAGGCTAGTTGCAGCACGGATTACCAAGAATTGCTATATTTATATGAATGGTGCCTCCGCTTAGTCGTTAAAGTTTTTGTGCTGTGGCACTTGTTTGTGAACACACTGCAAACATGCGTATAAATCGCTGACTGCACGACAAGTCATAGCACAACTATTACTTAAATGTCTGTACAGAATTGCATACGGCAAACCCTTCAATGCCAAACCAAGTTAAATAGAAAGTGTTAATTTGCCTTAAATTTGCATAAAAAAATAAAAATTAATTTTATACCTTAGGAAAGACACAATACAAATTATTCCTCAGTTTTCGAATGGCATTTAATCTCAATAACTATTTTTTAATTTTCTAGTGCATTTATCTTACTACATAGGAAACATATGATTTAAAACCATTACTGGGTTGGCAAAAAAATACCCATTTGCTCACGTTTCTGCACTGCGAGAATTCTCATTTTTATCATTCTCATATCAAATTACTCTGATTAGAACTTGATTGATGACAGCAGCGCGAATTTTTGGAAATCAACTAGTTATTCCAAAATTTCTTGTTAGCCAAATATGCAACCCAATAGATAATATTGAAAACACTGAATGCAATTGGAAATAGAAATCGACTTATGTATTCGACAAATATTGGCCGGCAAAACGGAACCGCCGGTATCATAGGTAACCCTCGATTAAATATAAATTTACGTTCACGTTCTGCTTCTGTTGCTGATTTCTCGACCGAAGGCTTTGTTGAACTTGACCGACGTTTTTTCAATGTTTCTGATGATTTTTTCTTGACATCTGTGCGATCATAGTTGTCGGCCGTGTCTTTAGTTGCTTTGTTAATATCAATTTGGTTGGAATGAATTGATATTATCGATTTATGTTTTGACAGTCTGCTTGACAGCATGTTACTGTCTTCGATCACTGTCGACTTCGGCTCACATTTACTGTCATCATCGCCGTCAGCGTCGTCATTTCCAGCGTTGAGTTTAAAGAACAAAAATGCAATCAAACAACTTTCGATCAGCAGCAAAAAAATGAATATGAAACTTGCGATCATGAAAATGTCCAACGCTTTTATATAGGATACCTTAAAATAAAATATTTATTGTCATTGATAGATGTATATACTTGGTGGATATTATAAGCTGCTACAAAGCTTATACAGTTAAAGCCGTGAGGCGTCGGTTAAAATGTGTGAACGGATGATTACCTATGGTTACGTAAATTATAAGCCACTCGGAACATAGCTAGCTGTGCGTTGAAGGATTTCTGTCCACGGTTGTGTTGTTTATAGTCGTTTAAACTCGTGCAGTCACACTTGTTACATAATAAATAAATAAATAAATAAATAAATAAATAAATAAATAAATAAATAAATAAAAAATAAATAAATACATAAATAAATAAACGAATCATAAAAAATAAATAGATAAAAAAATGATTGTACAGATTTAAATAGCTGAGCCGAGGCTACATGGTTTGGTTTTGCAGTTGGCTGACTACTGAGCTATAATACATCAGATGTTATAATTATGATTGCTGTTTAATAAAATTGCTATTAAAAGCCGGCCCGAGCGATACTGTAAGCTCGGCTCGGCTCTACGTACATCATTTTAGGGTGGTGAGAAGATCCTTGACTATCACCTCTAGTACGTGGCATATAACGGATGAAACAGCAATGCCCATTTAAATAATATAACTGAAACTCGATTATTACGTAACAAAGATCAGACAATTCTCAAAAACAAAGCCTTTCCACAAATTTTAAACTTTGAAATATACATGTCTCGAACGATGCAGCGTCAAAGAGTGACAGCCAAAACAGTGATATATTTGAAATCAGTTTTGCGGTTCAGTTTTCTTTAAAAATAAATGTTGCTCAAGGACACAATTTTGAAACTAGTACTGCAGTTCAAATAATCAGTAGATGTGGACCCAGGTATTATTCAAGTTCAAATGTACGAGCTTAATCTTTGCTATTTGGCATTCAGTGCCTATTTGCATATAACAAATCGTCCTATCACTAGGATAATTTTGGCATATGTTGCGCAAGTTGCGCTAAAAGTCGCAGTTTCGCATGATAATTACGGAAAAATTTCTACATATTTGCCGTGGTGTATCTCTGTATTTTATGTATTTTATCGGAAAATATCTTTGTAAATGTGAAATTCAATAGTCATGCTTCTCGCAGAATTAAACCGCAAAGCGCCTGTAAAAAATAAAGCTAAATCCACAAATTCAAATTTTTAGCTCAAAATTTAATCCTAACAATTGAGGTCAAATATTTAACCTATTCGTATGCTTTTTACATTTTTGGTGAGTTTGAACGTGTGAACACTGTTCAAAGTTTCAAACGATATTAATTTAACAAATGAAAAATGATTATGCTCTTTAAAATGTCGACATTTTTAATCAATAATTTTGAGGCATCCCAATTCGCTATATTTTCCATTACAAATTAGAGTCCAACGTTGATCAGTATTTTAATACATTTTGAGCTAAAATTTTATACGTGTAAACCCATAATAACGGTTTCAAAATATCCGATTCAGTATTACACAATATCAGCCGCTACACTGCACAACAAATAGCTTTCGTTAGCCTTCGCAGAAACGCATAGTAACGATGAATGAATAAATTTTGACGACGACATTTTCCTAAAATGTGTTATACAATGATTCGTTTCAACGCAAAGACGATGTTTGTTTTAGAAGATTGTATTACATATATAAGTGTGTAACCACATTTTGCGCAAACTTGACAAATTTACCACAGTTGGACATGCATCAGCATAAATTTATGGAAATAGCAGCTAAGAATTATAAGTTTCCTTATTGTATTTGCAGTCAAAACGAACCGTTATTATATTAAACTAACTAATCTAACTAAGCAAAAAACAAATTTTGAACCAAATGCCGCCAGAGCAGCAAAATTTTAGGCAAAGATTATTTAGAACAGTACTGGCTAGGCTGTATCTTGTATACATACTTTAGGGTTTGAAGACATGTGCGTAGTGTGAGGTCAATGACCAAGAAGCAGTTGGTTGGCACTCCACTCATTGAATCGCTAGCTATTTTACTGTTTGAAGAACTTTTTTACTGACATCTTGTCAAAATAAGCTAGTTTTCCTCTTTCACCAACTATAAACCTATTTACGGCGCTTACGGAAGCAGTTAGTATGTTTAAGAAAAATCTCATTTTGTTTGCGCATCACACGTCATAATAGGTTCTTTGCACTAAACTGTGTTTAATCCGGCTATAAAGCGGTTACAAACAAAGAATAAACGAATATGTCAAAACCAACCACTACCGTAATCTTTTGCTAATCAAAATTTCAGATTAAACCTTACCGGAGGTAATGTACTATTGGTTTGAGTAATAAAAATGATCATAATCAAAACCGATGCAAAGCAAAGTTGAATGCGATCAGCGAGCAAATCGTTCGGAAACCAAAGAACCGTCAGTGTAACAACAACAATGATGATGCACGGCAAATAGACTTGGACAAGATAATAGCCCATATCTCGAACGAAAATGAATTCCACATGGAGAAATGTGTAGTGACCTAGAAAACTGTTTGTTTTAGTATTTTTCTATTTTATGCATGTTTGATATGCATATAAATTATTTTGTATTATATATTTGTATATTTTTATTGGCAAACGTTATAAAATTCTTTTATACTAACAAATATGGAAGTAAGCCATTGTGCACACAAATATATATATACGGGGTATAATCCATCAGTGTACATTGAATATTGCCACACGCCCCAGGGGTAAGGCCCCTAAGCCATATTTACCCTCTTTCCCTGCCGTGGTTATAAATTTGTTCCATTTTTATGAGCCAGAGCAATGTACACATTGGAAAATTTACTGCTAATCAGCTTTTTTCGCACAAACATGACGGGTGGCTTTTAACGCGCGGGAATTCTGCTATTGTTTTGATTAGAATTAAAAGTAAGCTAAATTATTGACATCCTGTCCAGCTTCTCTACCGCGCTGTTATAGCAAGAAAACCGACTTGGGCTTAGTCTGGTATTAGTCGCAGGTTTAGACTCAGGCTCTTAGCCATAGGTTTATAAGGACGAAAATTTATAGGAGCACTGTAAGCGGAGTTCGTCATGATCCAATTATAATCTCTCTTGGTTTCATTCTCCAGGTTTGTGAGCCACGTAGTATGTAATAAACATTTTCAATCCCGATCATGTTCTTGAACAACTACTTCTTCCAGATACCTGATGTTCATGACAACTAAATTCATAACGTCGGGTTCTCGGCCACTATATTCAAAATTTCACAAAATTTAACAAACAATAATTTTTGGAAAATTCAATAAACACTTTCAACTCCGAGGTTTTAAATTTAGTGCCCAAGAACCTAGGTAACGGAAGACTGAATTTTTTGATCGAGAGTCATGCGGTCTAACTTTTACGGCCAAGAACCTGGGGGTCTAAATTTAATGATGAAGTACATCTAGGCGTTTCTGCATTTCGTGGTCCAAAAACCTGCGGAAGATCTAGATTTGGTCGTCTAAGATGGTTATTTGGTGTTTAGTGATCGTTCAAGCTACCAAAAGTCCAAAAGAACCTTGGAGAGATCAACACGGTGGTTCAAAAGCATGATAACAGTGGGTAATGTTTAAGACCTACCATGTGCCTTACCTTACCTGTAGTATATACCTTCGTAACGGAGCCTGGAGTATATTTATCCAATTGAAATTGCGGAAAAGAAACGTTTTTTGACACGGTAACTGGATATTTTTTGTCGTCCCAACGAAAATCAATATCCGAAGTGCTATATCCATCTAAAATATATAATATTATACATTAAATAATAAATTAATATACCGATATTTTAAGACATTGTATTTAATGTTGTGAACGTTGAAGACGTTATTTGTTATTTATTATTTAAATAGCAGTTTTTAAAGTTCTAAAATATCACATCAACTTTTTCCTGCAACCTCCATTTGTAAAGAGCTTGCGACGCCCTTAGCAGCACTTATTCCATAAACTTCATTGCCAAAGTAACAATCACTTATATATCATTTTTTTTTTTTGTTTTTTTTCTTTTTTTGTTTTCTGTTTTTTTCGTTCTTCTTTATTCTTCCGTTTTTTCTTCTTTGGTATTGCTTTCCATCTAATTATTGGCTAAAGGATAATTTATTATTATTGATATTTTTATTGTTTATTATTGATATTATTTTTATTGGTAATGATTGGATACTTGAATTTTATTTTTCATTCATACTACTCTTTTCACCTAAAAAAATAATGTCCTTAGGACACTTTTTTTTTTGTGATGTTTTACTTTTTTTCGATGCTTTTATTGGTACTTCTTGTATCCGCTGTTGGGAGGAGGTGCTGGGATTGGGATTTTTGTTTGATCCATGTTTGACGATTTGGGAATTTGATGAGTGTGGTTGTGTGTTTGGGTTTGTGTTTTTGTCTTGCGTTTTGTCTATTGTTTTTCTAATATCCGTTTCTTAGGAGTTTTTCTGATTTTCCTTCCGGTGATATTTCATATCTGTTGTTTTTTTTTCCTTCGGTTTGCTTGGTGCTTGCTGAAACTTTTTGTTTTGGCCTGTGGGCTTTTTTCTGGTTTGTGCTATTTTTATTATTCTGTGCTGATGATTAAACGAAATTAATGGGAAAAGTTTGGATATCCACCCATCCATTCCTAGCTATAGCCTTTAACTTGACTTTAACATAATTTTTGCGAGCAAAACATTGTTGCAATTAAGCTGATTTTCTACTTTTTTGAAAATTCTAATACGATATTTCAAAAACTGAGCCATCGTGTTTCCCTTCATTTTCTTAACTATTGGGTGCTCTTAAACAACATGAAATCAATACCAAAACATAATGGCAAATTGTATAATTGTGACTCTGTTTTAATAGGAGCACTGCGATTTTATCATTTGTTGTCAAAGCTGCTCAATACAAACAATTTTGGAAAACATTTAAAAGCACGCGCTGTGTAGAAGCAGCAACGTTTTTGTAGTGAGTAAACATATGGGTTTTCAGTATTTTTCTTCATCTTTAATAGGTCGCAACTTTTTTCTGGGAAATTGGGGGAGTCCAGATTTTTTTATGTCAATCTTCTAGTGTTGAGTTTGGGTGTTTTTCTCCCAAACATTATAATATAGTTTTCGGACTTCTCTATTATTAATTTGTATAAGTTCCACAAAATAGTAACACTTTTCAAGAAAACTCCAATCGAGGATGCTAATTTTACCATAATTAAAGAGGCTAAATTTAGTATTAATGTTTTCAAGAAACTATGGAAAAATTTTGGGTTCCTGTTGCCATATGCCCTGATATGTGTTAACATTTGTTTTGTGCTCGTTTTGTCCAACCATAATGTTTTATTAGAAATTGTTGTTGTGTGCTAAGATGTGTTTTGATCTTACAAATTATATTTTGCGTATTGAAATGAGAATTACGAGTTATTGCAATAAAGCTCAAACCGACGAGGATTTGTTTATTGGTGCTATGTGACATTGAATCATAATTTAGATTTGTCCTTAACTTTAAGTGCCTTCATAAACACATATTTTGGCTTTTGCTCCAAATTTGGTCCAAATTTAAGCATAAATTTTAAGCAAATTTTGATTAAATTTGGTCAAAATTTCAAAGCGTTTTTTACATTTTAATGAATTTGAATAGGCAAGTACAATCCAAATTTTTGAATGATGTTTTAGTGAATTATTTATGCCGATGCATTATGCCTAATTAGCTAGTTTGAATGTGCTGCTAGGGCGTTGGAGCTCTTTATGGAGGTTGCGGAAAAAGTGTGTGATATTTTGAATTTAAAACGCCATTTAAATAATACAAATAACGTCTTAGTATTTCTAGGAAGCATTAGTACAATGCTCAAAATATCGGTATATTAATTTATTATTTAATGTATAATATTATATATTTATATAGTATTCGTATAGTTGGTTTGTCGTTGGTTCGCCTAATAATACGTTTCTATTGCGCCGTTTCTTTTGGTTGAAAATTCTCCGGCTCGGTAAGGGGGGTATATTCTACTGGTGAGGTGGGGAGGTTGGTAGGTCTTTCTCCTTTCACCCTGTTCTCCCACTATTGTGCCTCCATGTTGCTCTCTCGGGGGTTCTTTTGGTCTTATGGTCACTAAACAGATAGCTTTTACCCGAATGCCCCTAAAACACGTAGCAAAAATCGTTCTCGGAGTTTTCGAAGCAGAAAGGCCGGCCTGGCTGTGCTAATTACTGGCCCCCCCCCAGCACTGGTTCTAAAACGTCCGCATTGCTCTCGTCCTTAAAAAAAATTTCCAGTCCCCGCTTACTAAGTTCTTGGGCGATTAGATTTAAAACCTCGGAGTTGAAAGTGTTTATTGAATTTTCCAAAAATTATTGTTTGTTAAATTTTGCGAAATTTTGAGACTAGTGGCCGAGTACCCGACCTTATAATTTATTTGTCATGAACATCAGGAATTGGAAGAAGTAGTTGTTCAAGAACATATCGGGATTGAAAATGTTTATTACATACTACGTGGCCTCACAAACCTGGAGAATGAAACCAAGAGAGATTATAATTGGATCATGACGAACTCTCGCTTACAGTGCTCCTATAAATTTTCGTCCTTATAAACCAATGTGGCTAAGAGCCTGAGTCTAAACCTGCGACTAATACCAGACTAAGCCCAAGTCGGTTTTCTTGCTATAACAGCGCGGTAGAGAAGCTGGACAGGATGTCAATAATTTAGCTTACTTTTAATTCTCAATCCAAAACAATAGGAGAATTCCCGCGCTTAAAACCCCCCGTCATTTTTGTGCGAAAAAAGCTGATTAGCAGTAATTTTTTCCAATGTGTACCTTGCTCTGGCTCATAAAAATGGAACAAATTTATAACCACGGCAGGGAAAGAGGTAAATATGGCGTAGGGGCCTTAACCTGGGGCGTGTGGCAATATTCTATGTACACTGATGGATTATACCCCGTATATATATATTTGTGTGCACAATGGCTTACTTCCATATTTGTTAGTATAAAAGAATTTTATAACGTTTGCCAATAAAAATATACAAATATATAATACAAATAATTTATATGCATATCAAACATGCATAAAATAGAAAAATACTAAAACAAACAGTTTTCTAGGTCACTACACATTTCTCCATGTGAGAAACATTTTCGTTCGAGATATGGGCTATTATCTTGTCCAAGTCTATTTGCCGTGCATCATCATTGTTGTTGTTAACTGACGGTTCTTTGGTTCCCGAACGATTTGCTCGCTAATCTCATTCAACTTTGCTTTGCATCGGTTTTGATTACTGATCATTTTTATTACTCAAACAAGATAGTACATTACCTCCGGTAAGATTTAATCTGAAACTTTGATTAGAAAAAGATTACGGTAGTGGTTGGTTTTGACATATTTGTTTGTTGTTTGTTTGTAACTGCTTTATAGCCGATACCAGTTTAGTGCAAAGAACCTATTATGACGTGTGATGCGCAAACAAAATGAGATTTTTCTTAAACATACTAACTGCTTCCGTAAGCGCCGTAAATAGGTTTATAGTTGGTGAAAGGAAAACTAGCTTATTCCGACAAGATGTCAGTAAAAAGTTCTTCAAACAGTAAAATAGCTAGCGATTCAATGAGTGAGTGCCAACCAACTGCTTCTTGGTCATTGACCTCACACTACGCACATGTCTTCAAACCCTAAAGTATGTATACAAGATACAGCCTAGCCAGAACTGTTCTAAATAATCTTTGCCTAAAATTTTGCTGCTCTGGCGGCATTTGGTTTAAAATTTGTTTTTGCTTAGTTAGATTAGTTAGTTTAATATAATGACGGTTTGTTTTGACTGCAAATACAATAAGGAAACTTATAATTCTTAGCTGCTATTTCCATAAATTTATGCTGATCCATGTAGGACTATGGTAAATTTGTCAAGTTTGCGCAAAATGTGGTTACACACTTATATATGTAATACAATCTTCTAAAACAAACATCGTCTTTGCGTAGAAACGAATTCGTTGTCTAACGCATTTTTCTAAAATGTTGGTCGTCAAAATTTATTCATTCATCGTTACTATGCGTTTCTGCGAAGGCTAACGAAAGCTATTTGTTGTGCAGTGTAGCGGCTGATATTGTGTAATACTGAATCGGATATTTTGAAACCGTTATTATGGGTTTACACGTATAGAATTTCCGCTCAAAATGTATTAAAATACTGATCAACGTTGGACTCTAATTTGTAATGGAAAATATAGCGAATTGGGATGCCTCAAAATTATTGATTAAAAATGTCGACATTTTAAAGAGCATAATCATTTTTCATTTGTTAAATTAATATCGTTTGAAACTTTGAACAGTGTTCACACGTTCAAACTCACCAAAAATGTAAAAAGCATACGAATAGGTTAAATATTTGACCTCAATTGTTAGGATTAAATTTTGAGCTAAAAATTTGAATTTGTGGATTTAGCTTTATTTTTTACAGGCGCTTTGCGGTTTAATTATGCGAGAAGCATGACTATTGAATTTCACATTTACAAAGATATTTTCCGATAAAATACATAAAATACAGAGATACACCACGGCAAATCTATAAGAAATTTTTCCGTAATTATCATGCGAAACTGCGACTTTTAGCGCAACTTGCGCAACATATGCCAAAATTATACGGGGGATAGGACGATTTGTTATATGCAAATAGGCACTGAATGCCAAATAGCAAAGATTAAGCTCGTACATTTGAACTTGAATAATACCTGGGTCCACATCTACTGATTATTTGAACTGCAGTACTAGTTTAGAAAATTGTGTCCTTGAGCAACATTTTTTTTTAAAGAAAACTGAACCGCAAAACTGATTTCAAATATATCACTGT
>JASANE010018487.1:0-10858 GCA_030248225.1 Trileptium ribeirensis | reverse complement strand
TATTGCTGTTGAAAATATCGTTCGTTCCTGAAACGACACCTTTATATGGAAGAAACAATAATGAGAAGTAAAAAAATGTGATGAAAACGACCTCTTTATATGGAAGAAACAATAATGAGAAGTAAAAATGTGATGAAAACGACCTCTTTATATGGAAGAAACAATAATGAGAAGTAAAAAAATGTGATGAAAACGACCTCTTTATATGGAAGAAACAATAATGAGAAGTAAAAAATGTGATGAAAACGACCTCTTTATATGGAAGAAACAATAATGAGAAGTAAAAAAATGTGATGAAAACGACCTCTTTATATGGAAGAAACAATAATGAGAAGTAAAAAAAATGTGATGAAAACGACCTCTTTATATGGAAGAAACAATAGTGAGAAGTAAAAAAAATGTGATGATAAATGATTTTTTGTAAACCCGATCTTACTATTTGTTTTTTATATTCATAAATAGATTACAACATTAATATTAATAATTTAAATATTTAAAATATTAAAACTCGTGTGATACATAGACGACAGCTGTGTGCTTTCAATAGCGAACTGTTTAAATTTTCAGTATAAACTGTTAATGTTGTAAGAGCCCGAAATTTTTGCTACCATGCAAAGAGCTGCCTCGATTTTTGAACGCGGTGCCAAATTTTCCACAAACCAAAAAAATATATATTTATATATATAACTTATATAAATTATGTTATATATACGTATGTACCATAAAAGTCATACATATATACTTAGGTTCAGATTTGTCGACACTTTTTTCGAGTTTTTTGTGGCAAAATTTGCATGTTGCTATAGAATTTTTTACATTTACTATACAATTACTTTGAAATCATTTACATTTACTATACAATTACTTTACAATATACTGCAATTTTAAATTAGTATTATTAGTAGTTGTTTATTTATTCAATGTATTTGCTGTGATTATCGTTGATACACTCAACTTTACAGTTGCGATGCTAAAAATAATATATCAATACTTAATTGTGTAATATTTTTAACTTAATGAATCAACTAATATTCCTGAGGTAATTATGCAAACAAATTTATATATCATATAAATATGAATTGATAGAAAACCGATCTATTAAATTTTAATATAATTTTTATTAATACCAATTTGACGGATCGCTTTATACAATACGGCATTGAGCTCATCCTCTGGTGACACCAGGAATCCGATTAAGATTACATTGTTTTTCACAATAAGAACAACATAACGTTCCAAACTATTATAAAAACCCGCAAACCAACACCGGCGCGTTGGAAACTCCGAAAAAACTCTTCGCTTACAGTAATAATGCCGGTTACACAAGTAGCGTTTTGGGCGATAGCTATTGCAGCGAAAACTGGGTTAAAAACCAACTTTTTCTACTAATAATGGGCGCACTTTGTCCCTGTATATAATGATCTGATAATCTAAGCTGAAGGATATTCCCTGATTTAAACGTCAAAATGGTATTTCTGTTAATGTATACGGACTCCGTTACGGTGAATTTATCCATTGTATGTATCAAAATCCTAACATCAGCGACCCCCTTCTCTTGTACAAAGAATATTATTGTCTGATCTAGAATTTGGATTCACTACTCAACCGTCAACGACGAAGAACTAATAAATCATATTTCTGTGATAAATGTATGATACCACGTTACAGTGCAGCTAAATGTGACGAACATTTACAACGGTGTCGATATGATAAACCCCCTGGAATTGTAACACCACCACCAAATTCAACGCTTCATGCAAAATTTCTCCATATTCAGCAATCCCCATATGTTGTATATGCTGATTTCGAGTGTATCCTCGAAAATCTTCATACGTATGAACTATCAACGTCCACTTCATATACTAATCCATATCAACATCATACTTCATGTGGTTATGGATTGATTCACTGTTACGGTTGCAGCAGTGATAAAGTCCAAATTGGTCAACCAAGTATTTATCGAGGAAAAGATACTGTTAAACATTTTGTTAATAATGTAATCGAACTATCTGAACAGTTTCAAAAGATGCGCACTAAACCTCTTAATTTAACAAATAATGAACAATACAACTTTGATAACACAACAGAATGTTATATATGTAATAAAGCCATGGATCTCGATGATATGGCAAGAGACCATTGTCACTTTTGTTGTCAATATCGTGGAATAGCTCATTCACAATGTAATATCGGATATAAACTTAATCATGACGTAACTGTTCTATTCCAAAATTCACGTAGGTACAATGGACATTTAATCATGCAGAAACTCTGTAATATGTAAGTAATAGGGTTTGGAAATTGAATGCATTGCGAAAAGCATGGAGGATTATATGACGTTCTCCATAAAACGCAAAGCAAAGAAACTATAGAAGCAAAGCATAGAAGAAGAGGGTGATGATGAAGAGTGCTGGGATGAAAACTTTGATGGTGTGGATGTCTTACTGAGTAACGATGATGTCGCTGAAGATAAAGTTGGATAAAAAATTTCATTCATAGACACCATCCAAATACTCCCATCATCCCTTCAGACGTTAGGCAACAATATAAAAAGACTGGAGTCGTTCAATTTCAGGCAATGAAGCGTGTATTCGAGACAAACTGGATTTGATGCTACGGAAAGGTGTTTATGCTTATGAATACATGAACTCCACCGATCGTTCCAGCGAAACAAGTCTACCCCCTCAGAAAGACTTTTATTCCAGTCTCACTGAAAGCCATATCAGTGACCAAGATTACATACAAGCACTCACGGTTTGGCGAGAAATGAACATTGAAAGTCTCGGACAATACGACGATCTTTATATCAAAACCAATATTTTGCTTCTCCTCGATGTTCGAAAATTCCGAATATTTCGTCTCTACAAATACCGTCTAGATCCTACTCACTACATTACCCTTCCTAGCTTGGCATGGAACGCTTGTATTATGAAGACAGGCGCTAAGTTAGACCTCATTTCCGACCCAGATATGTACAGCTTCTTCGAGGAAGGTATTCATGGTGGTGTATCTGTAATCTTCCACCGCTATGCGAAGGCAAACAATCCCTACGTCGATGGATATAATTCAACTGGGCCTAGATATATTATGGACCTTGACGCGAATAATTTATACGGGTGGTCGACGGTTCAAAAACAGCCGTATAACAATTTTAATTGGTTATCTTCCACTGAAATTGCTGCTATAGACTGGCATTCAGTCAACACAAATGGTGATATTGGATATATATTAAAAGTAGACTTAAATTATCCTTATAACCTACACGAACTTCATAATGATTACCCATTGGCACCAGTACGATTAAAGATAACTGATTCAATGGTATCTCCATAATGCAGTGCAGTTAAATAAGAACGCTCTGCACTAGCAGAGAAATTGGCTCCAAATTTAAAGGATAAACAGCGATATATTGTCCATATAAGAAATCTCCAACAATACCTTGCTCTCGGATTAGAACTTCATAAGGTTCAATGAGTTTATCGTTCAAACATTCTGAATGGATGGAACCTTATGTAACACTTAATCCCGAGATGCGAAAGAAGGCCAATAGCGATTTTGAAAAGGGTCTATATAAACTACTCAATAACGCTGTATTTGGGAAAACCCTGGAGAATGTGCGAGCTTATGTAGATATTAAACTAATTATTAATGGGCATAAATTTGAAAAGCCTGGTGGCAAGCCCCCGTTACTCGATGTCCTCAATATTTAACGAGAATTTGGTCGTGGTGAAAATGCACCGCAAAACTATCAGTGTAAACCTATCTACGTTGTGTTTACAGTTTTAAAACATTCGAAATCACTAATGTATAACTTTCATTATAGCAACATGAAGTCAATATATAATTCGAACTGTAAGCTGTTATTTACGGATACGGATTCATTGTTATTCAGTTGAAACTAAAGACTTTACGACGACATGCCAGCAAATTCATTTTTCTTTGATATCATCGATTACCCCACAGACCAGCATACCCTATTCTCATCAGCGGATAAAGAAGCCCTTGGTAAAATGCAAGATGAGAATGCTGGAAACCCTATTGAGGAATTTGTTGGCTTCCGATCAAAAATGTGCTGTATCAAGTGTTGCGGTTGAAGACAACAGGTTGCAAATTTCGATACTGCGGAATGGATAGCAAACGATCGCGCTGTGAAGCGTATCTGTAATGGACCAATATGTGGGCGATGTATATCTTCATGCAGAAATTACATATTGGGAAGCTCATATGCATGAGTTTCGTCGTCAGTGTCAGGTAACTGGTGATTACATTGATGGTCAATCCAAAGAAGGTGAAGATTTAATGCAGCTGCAACAGCTACGCCGGGAAATGAAGAAACAACAGTCATTTGATTTATGTATTGTATAAATTTTCACGTATATACAATTCATTGATTGCTATTTATAGCTGATTGTAAAGTTGTATTTTATCAATAAAAAATGAAAAAACATAACGGTAGCCCTTAAGCCGTCTGATGATTCCCTTTGTAGAATAATGAAAATTCAATGTTTAGCATTGTACATGCATCAATAATGTCACATCGGTTGTATCTGGATTCCTCCATGTACCCACTAAATGTCATATGAGCCGCCTGACTTGGTTGTACTTAGAAGCAAGCGTCGCATTCATGGTAGTATTGGCGCTTCAATTTCTGGATCACTTTGTCCGCATTGTCACCGACCTTCTGCCGATCGTTGAATACCCGACGGACCAGCTGTTGTAGTTGTTGGACGTCAACCGATAAGATGATAGCCAATATGCTACAGAATCGATCTTCGTAAAACTCGTTGCAGTCGTCCATTTGGTTATAGACACGATAAGCAAATTGTTGCGTCTTATCTATTTTTTTCAAAGACGCATCGAGTTTATCTTCGACGATGTCCCGGAATAACGATGGCGTTGGTGAAAATGCTGTGGAAAGAATTTTCGGTAAATAAATCCATATTGGTAAATAAATCCAACGATCGAGAAGTCATTTTAAACAAACTGATGGGAATACAAATGCGGTTAAAAAAGAAGGTACTGGAAACAAACTGATGAAAACGGTTGAAGTTAGTTGTTTTGTAAGGTGGAAGCATCTGTTTACTATATGTAACCCCACACAAGAACCCACATATGTATAGAAACACAAATTGCATTCTGCTAATTATATCAACATCATTTTAATTCCCAAACTCAAAAAAGCCACTTGCACAACGGTGATACATCACCTTGCTCTTGAAAAATTGAATCACTTATTGTTAATATATTGCAATACAGGAATGTACGCCAAATTTTCCAGTATTTAAATGGCTACTTCCAAGTTAAAATGATGTCATTCAACTATATGGTAACTGAATTTAATAAAAAACAGATTCATCCACATATAAATGTCTTATAGTCGACCACTTTTCTTTTAACCATTCATATTAATATTTAAAACTAATGCATGAGTAAACTTAAGCTGCGCCCCTTACCATCCTCTTTTGACAAAATCGATTGCCATTCAGTTGTACGCTGAACACAAATTTCATTTTTGCGTTAAAGAACAGAAATTAGTCCGTTTCATATTCCACACATTATAATTTGGAAATGTTCGCGAACACACTGGTGTTAAAGTACAAGGACCGAATTGCATTCGCTAATGGCGTTATGGAACAGAAAAATGTCGAAATTGGATACGGCTGTTGAAATTCGAGTTTTGTTCGCTAACAACGTTTTGTACATGGTGTCAAAAGAGGATGGTTGGGGGCGCATCTTAAGTTTACTCTTGCATAATTTAATTATTTTCAAGTATATAGTTTTACTTTATAACGCACAGCTAACATCTAATATTCAGTTTTATATACTTTTTATGCAGACCCATATCCAGTTAACATAGAGTTAATACAACCACATATTACGTTCAATAATTTAATAGCACTTGTTACAAAATGATAATGTAGGAGTGATATAATGTGCCCCAGCGAAATGTTACATGATTCACATGTTGATAGCTTTTGATCTGTGCCACAAGAAATCACATATGTGGGGCAATCAGACGTGAGGATTTTTATGTAGGTTGTGTCTAGAGTAAATTTTTGAAGACCATATGTCCACCCTACTCGCCACCACATATGTGGGGGACGGGGCAAAACTAGCATTTCCTATCTAATACCGATCACCCCGAACCTTCTGGTGTGCTGTTAACTGCTACATTTTTTGGCACTCAAAATTTTTTCCAATTTTTATCAAGTTTTCCCCGATTTTTGTCAATTTTGCCCAATATTTTCCCCATTTTGCCTTGATTTTTGCCCATTTGTAACACAATTTTCCGCGTGCCTTCGGCGTTGCATCGGTGCTCCCTCTGAGATGACCTGAGCCTCAGGTGTATAATCACCTTTCCCCTTTGAGCATGTATGTCTTCATCACATGCTCTGTTATTTCACCACAATTATATGTTCTGTAATATTTTTGGTAACAAGTTCATACATCAACAAATTTTTGTGCAACCACTCCCTTTTGATAATATCACTGTCGGGTTATCCGTGATGTCACAAAGCCATTCATTTTTAGGTAAATCAAATTATTTTGATATTGATAATGCAAAACTCATATCATTGTTGGGTTGCCCGTGATGTCATAAAGCCATTCATTTTTAGGTAAATAAAATTATTTTTATACAGATAATGCAAAACTTCATTTAGATTGCCGACAGAATATGAGTTTGCTTCCTGAAGATGAATATGTGAATACTTTCACTACTGTGTGTATTTCACATAGATAGTCAACGCTGCAAAGGTTTTTGATAAAATGTAACCGTTTATTAGCAACATATAGATACCGGAGATAGTTTTAGGAATGGTAGGCTGTGTGGTACTTTGGGCGCCTAACGGATAGGCTTAGGCTTATGTCAAATATAAGGACTTTAGCTTACGCTAAGACTAACGCTTAGGATTAGTATATCGAGAACGACAATGTCTGCATTTAATTTCCGCTTTAAAGGTTACATTGGCCAGCCCACCCGTCGGGGAGGGGAGCCCAGCGCTTCAGGGGGTTAACTCTCTATCCGCTATGAGCGTCTATTGTAAAACCGTTGCACATGTTAAAGAACAGATCATCACCAATGAAACTAGAACACTGTTTCACTTGGCGGCGTACAACAATGATTCCTTTAACGCGAATACCTGGGTTGACCGCCTAATCTAATCGTCCTGCGTGCGTGTCAGCTGTGTGGCTGCTCATGCCGTACGACGTTGAGAAGTTTTTACTTTTAATTAATACGAAAGAAAGGCATTAAATTCAGTATTCACCGTCCAATAGTGCATTTTTTGGCGTTCGACACACGACATGCTGAGTCACTGTGTTCAGTTCAGTGGTCTATAAGCAGTGCGTGCAACAAATTGCAGTCGCGATTCCAAATGTGCAAAGCCACTAAACTGCGATGACACATTGCAAAATTGTGATCGGGAACAGTGCCTACTTGTAATTCTTTCACCAATAGCGTCTGCGCACATAATATAAAGTTGTGTTTTGTGCGCATACATCTTATTTTAGATCGTGAGCTGACTTGATAAATGAAAAACGCCGTTGTGCACACCTCAAGGGACTCATGCTTATGATCACTCAAAACCCAACATTGGATGAGTGAAAACGAATCGAAGCTATACTGCTTCTAGTTTATTAGTAATGTATTAGATATTTGCAATAATTTCAGTATGCATTGAAAGCTGCTGACTTCGGCATATGTACATACTGTGTGTACTCTTTTTGGTTTAACCTGAAATAAATAATTTTGTACGAATGTGTATACATAGCTACAACTTCGTAATTTTGCTTAGTCTGCCATTTTCTCTTAAATAGAAATGTATGTTTTTAGTATGTTGCTCTGGCGTAGTCCTTTTCGCGCTTTACCCTTTTGGTTGCTAGTCTTTGGCTATCACAGCACGGGTTTGTTACACCAGAACTGGCTTAGCACAGCGGGTAGTGGAACGTGATGAGCTTTCGTTTTGTGCAAGTAAATTTTTAAAGGCACAGATTTACCCTTTATACATCCCTGTCCTTGTTGCTTTATGGCCATGTACAGTTTAGAATATAGCAGCCACAGAGCTGTAGTGATGTATGGCAGAGACAGCTTAGACGTTAAATAGTCTGCTAGCAGATCCAAAACAGGAGTAATGGTTCGAATCCCATTCATTGCCAATTTTTTACTTTGGTTTAAACCACTTCGTCGACAACCCGCTACTTAATTGGAAAATTGCTCTAAAAGTTTTAATCATTCTGCTATAGAAATAAATTTCGGGGTTTTATGAGTGATTAACGTGAGCAGTCGTGTATTAGGCGGTTTTGTGACTGCCATAACGTGTTTTTACCTTTTCAAAGAGTACGTGTGTATGAGGTTAGGTCATCAAGCACAAAGTACGATGGTTTTGTTATATAGAGCTTAAATTCGACGATATTGTACCTTTTGCGAAGTGTTTCAAGAGTTTTTGAAACGGATTGGGCTCAGCGAACGGAGTTTCCACTAGGGGCGCCAGCGGGCAAAATAATGAAAACTTGTATTTTTTTTGTATTTATCAAACATAACTTATTGTCGGAAAGATAGGTTTGGATAAATTTCTTGTTCGATGGAAATAGTGATGCACCCTTTAGTTGAACTTGAACAGCTCCGACTACAGCTTCGGGGCCAAAATGACATAAAAACAGGTTTTTAAGGGGTCCTTGCCAAATCTGGTCATATGGGCACCATTATCTCGTGACATTGGCTTCGTATTGAATCAGTTTATCAAGATCTACAGCTTTGCTGAGCACCACTTTTTGCTGGACCAGTCTTCCGGCCGCTCTGGACCCGAATATGGTTCGTTGACTCTTTGCACGAAATATTTTTCAAATTTCTGCGTGTTATTGCGTTTTTGTTTTACAGGGCGTGTTATGAAGTTAACAAACGCGGAATGCTGTGGTTTTGCTACCTATGGTCCAACTTGACTAGGTATATATATAAAACGGAGCGAGCGTAGCATACAGAGTTTCGTCAAATAGCGTCTAATTTTGCAAAAAATTATTTGATCTCCGCCAGCTTTTCTTGGCGTTGATGGATTTTCGCAGTTTTTATTCGACGCGTAGTGTCGGAGCTTAATCTTCTTCTGCGACGGTGTAGACTCGTGCTTACGCGATGCTCCGACCCCCAAGCGCTACTATAACACACAAAGAATACAGTTCAGGCCACCAATTAATGTACTAGTAGCTAGGGGCGCGAGTTCGTGGTCTGGCGTACCAGAGAAGTGGTGAATGACAGACAAATTCTAGCGTCTTTTGGTTTTGGAAAATGGCAATAACAGGTCAGTGAGTTGACAATCAAGTTGTATTACGCTCTGTTTTATCGAATCCAACAACAGCCAGCGGGTAATAATAGTTTATTCACCATATAACGAAGTGCCGATCGTACACGTGTGCCGAGTACGTGGTACCTGCGCACAAAAACACAGCACACTGAGTCTAAATCTACCGAGGCTGTACTGGTTTAAACCCAATATAAACATAAACTATTCAACTACGCTGGGAGAGTGTCTGATTGCGGTAATATTTTCGGGCACTTCATGATATTAATACTGTTAACACGTTGTCTGTAGTTCCTCGATAATAAACGTCAGTACCACACCAAACAAATAATAAAATACGGCAGGTTCAAATTATGTAACATTAGCACACTCTTACTCCAGTTACAAGTTCGTTCCCTTTTGACACTGTAGTTCAAATAGCCGTTATAAACCTTCGCAGAAATATTCCGAAAACCGGTGTATAGTTATCCACGATCTACTAGATGTGCTTGAAAGATCATGTCCATAAACTTGACAACTAACTTGACTAACTCGCGACAAAAACTACAGGCAGCACTTAACAGTAATTGTCCATAAGCTGGTATGAACGCAGTTGAGCATATTTTGTGATATATAAATAATTATACCCGATTCGAGAAAACTCGGTTAACTCTAGCCAAAGAACAGCTTTGGGCTAGACAGTAAACACCACACGGTCGAAATTCAATAAAAGTTAACTCTGAATATAGGCCTATACCGATAAGGTCGCCAACCGGCGCTACCGTTCTATTAAGTAGCGATAATGACAAACACAAAAATAGACACAAGTAACTGGAAACGAAACATCATTAAATCCGTTGCGTCCATCCACCAAACTTTGTAATTATGCGATCACGTTGAATAAACGCATTGAAAACGGTAAAACGTTAAGAAATTACCATCCGCGAAACTCACATCGACATTTGCATATATCTCGTCCCTACTCTTAGCTAGGTCACCTATCTACTTTAAAACATCTCTTAGATTTCATTGAGAGCGAAAATACCCAAGTCATTGAACCGAGACGTCGAACTCATAAAAGCCCGTAATCACTGCAAAATCGTTATAATACGTCGACCAAATTAGCTAGCTCATCCCTTTTCAAAATTAAAACTGAAACATAACTATCTCCATAATATCACATCCGACTCCTGACGAAAGTATTTTTGAAAGAAAAAATGTAATAAAGCGACACATTAAAACGACTATCCACATAACCGCCATGCCACGTTGACTTGCGTAGCTAAGTCATTACATTCAACCAAAACTAATAATTATTATACATTATCACCAGCTTAAGTTCAATACGAAAAACAAGAAGAAGTAACTAGTCAATAATACTCACATCGCTACATAGGCGCCAACAAGCAGTACTCTGTACTGTATGAAAATATACGCCGCGATAATAATGTATACTATATATTTATTATATAACTTAAAAAGGATTTTAAAGAAAAATTTGAAATGATAAAAGGGGTGGAAAGTTGGGTTGTGGTTTGAGAAAAGTAAAAAAAAGGGAATGGTGAAATGTTAATATGGTGAAGGGG
>JASANE010018486.1:0-16370 GCA_030248225.1 Trileptium ribeirensis | reverse complement strand
TCCTACTTGGTCAGTTTTCCGTATTGCTGTTTTTGACTCGCTTAATTAATCCTCTCATGCTCCACAGTCTATAGAACGCACTAAGTCTAAAACAGTACAAGCGGTTACACGATTAAGGGCACAAAATAAAGTAAGGTATACAGAAGTTACTAACATGTGATACATAGAATCCATAACCGACAAGGGCATCTCCAAGCTCGTCAAAACAATTTCCGTCTGCGAGAGGTCAGATTTTGAAGTGCAAAAATTGAGAAAATTTTGGAAATTATTCTTTGACATTAAGGCTAGTAAAATAATTCGACATTTGATGGGTCATCGATAGTGTGATCGCGTAATAATATTAAAGCTCGCGGCGTAGCCATATTCGATGTAATAACAGGACACAGCTGCATGGCGCAACTTACCCTAACACCATGCCCATACGACTCCGCTATCATAACCTCGACGGTGGACCCGAAAACTCACTGTTTGGCTAAATTAGCGGTTCTCTTTTGGTCAGACCCAAGAAGCTATGGTGCTTAGCAGGCTTCAGGCGCGCTTCACGAGGTGTGTTCGGACCCCGCCCGTTTGGCTGCGCACGTGTCTAGTTTGGGATATGATTGCTGAGGTTCCCCTAGGGGGCTGACACCGACACCTGCTTACAGCTCATAGTAACATGATAATATTCCGTCATTTCGATCTCACTCGGAAGTTGTTTGGATCTTTCGCTTAAGTTGGAGGTGAGCGTAGTAGGAACAAAACGAGTTGAGGTGTGTCGCGAACCTAGGTAAAATTTGTCTCTGCTTTGGCCAATTCAGGCCAGAATTCTCTCGGCAGAAAGGTTTGACCAATGCGGCCCCACACGGCTCCTATAGTTCCTTGAAGGTTTATAGTCGGAAACTTGGCCCTACGGCTAATTTTGCCATGCTTCAGTAATCGATTGCTTGGATAAATTTCGTATTTAGGTATGCATAGTGGTTTTATACGAGCGTGGGATAAATTTTTGAAATTTATTGCTGTCGCTTCTTTCCGTGTTTTCCTTTTCCTTGAGTTAGTACCAGAGACAAAGGGCGGTACACGTCGAGGCTAATCTATGCAGGCCTCGGCGCGGGAGGCTGGTTAATCTCCACTCTTCCTCTTCTCGGCGACCTGAGAAATCACTTTCAGGATTGTGTACTAGACGACAGGGGGCTACCGAACCAGCTGCCATTTACGGACTAGAATTACAGAGGTTGTGTGACAACGCCGTTCCCGACATCGAGCCTGAGCAGCGGGGTTTCTTTCAGCGCGGTTTACGACCTGAGCTGCGCAGACAAGGGTTAAATCAGATTTATGAGTGTCGGACGTTTCAGGACACTATCGCTGTTGCTAAGCGCTATAAGGATGCAATTGCTGATTGTTTCGGCCGCGAAGTACCAAAACTGTCAACGCTTTGCTTGAGGATGGGACCGAAAGTTTCTGGCACCAAGCTGAATATTCTCCTCGAGGACCATCGCCGGAACCACGATGCCAATAATGATACTATCAATCGCCTACTTAATGAAATTGACAAACGCGTCGAAGCTGCGCACCAATTCAATGCCCTCGCGCAGTCATTTGTCCCCGACACTCACAACGCGCCTGCTCCGGTCCCTCGCCCACCACAGCCACCGGCTGCTTGTTCTCGATGTGGAGAACCTGGCCACTTTGCACGAGACTTTATGTTACCGCCGCGCGCTGTGGGGCCCGCCAATACCCTACCGCAACCGCAGCAACCGGTTCCTGTCTAGGTGTCAGGAGCTGCCCTTTGTGGACCTGGACCCAACGATTCTAGGGGCATGACAGGGATGTACCCCAGACCACCTACTAATTTTAACCGTGGAACCGTGGGGATCCAGCTCGACGCCCCGAGGAAGAAATGGGTATTGAAATAATGCTGGGTTGACCAATCATGGAATAACCACGCGAGTGGTGGTATGCATTCATGCGTAAACCGCTCTACGTGTGGGCCGTGAATCAACCTCCTCGAGGGTATCCTATCAGTACCAGTGGCTATAACGATAACTTTGCAGGCCGCTCGTTTGGCAATTACCACGCCCGCCCGAATCATGCCAACGTCTATTAGCCATCTCGCAATTGGCTTCCACAACAGTATTGAACTCAGAGCTCCCGCCCAACCTAACCGCAACATGTAGGAGGAAATTGGGCTCAAGGAAATGGCGCTATTCCGCCCCGCAATTATTTTAATATTATAGATTGTATAATGTATATAAAACGTATATATGTATATCGACAATGCAGAGTCGATAATAAAGCTTTAACGCTCAATGCAACGTACCAATAAGCCCGGAAAGATATTTTGAGACAAAGTTGTAAACATTTTCCGCCTTAACATCAGAAAAAATCTGGGTGAAACGCATTACTAAATATAGGTGTATATCATATATGCCGGCAGGGGGGGTAGGGGGGTAATCCCCCCCTGAGGTTCGGACCCCGCCCTGAGGCCGAAAAGCCCAGGGGGGTTACCCCCCCTGTGGGTGCGCCCCCCCCCCCCCCCCGGGGTGCGCAGCACAACACTTGCGCAAATTGTGCCTGCTTGTTGCTAGTGGTGCATATGCAGCTATAAATTTGTGGAAAGCTTTTTGTTGAAAGACGTCATTCCCTGAAATAAAAGTTAACCGAACTACTTATTTATATACTAACTAGATTTAGACATTGAATGTCTGCTATGGTCCACGGTGGATTAACCACGAACTGAGCACTAAAATAGCACTGGTACACTCCATCGCCGTAGGAGTCGCACCCGATAGCTCAGCAGACAAAAGCCATATACATCCGACGAACAAAAAAAGGTCCTCACGAGACCGACCCCCCCTTGACAAATTTGGCCGACCCCCCTAGACAAATTTGGCCCTGAGATATTCGCGACCACCCCCCCCCCCGTGGGGGCCTCTACCCCCCCTGGCATGACCGACTGTCGGCATGTATGGTGTATGTTCAAAGTTGTGTATAGGTGTATGCCCAAAGATGTGTAATGAATATGTATATTTTGCTAAACGAAACCAGAGCTACAGAGATGTTCGTAAGGCAGAGCCAACAACGGGCTTGTTGTGGATATAATAATCATAACTCTTTGGCGAAAACTAGCTCTCAACTAGGAAATCCCTCAAATTCAGAAACAAATGAAATGACAACTAAGTGAAAATTGTGCAATTTCATGTCGTATGGGTCTGTGGCATAAGAAAGCTCGCCCGTGGCTTTTGTCTGTTCAGCTATCGGGTGCGACTCCTACGGCGATGGAGTGTTCCAGTGCTATTTTAGTGCTGAGTTCGTGGTTAATCTACCGTGGACCATAGAAAACATTCAATGTCTAAATATCTAGTTAGTGTTAGTATATGAATAAGTATAGTTCGATTAACTTTTACTTCAATGAATGACGTCGTCAACAAAAAAGCTTTCCACAAATTTACGGCCGTACATGCACCTTTTAGCAACAAGCAGGAGCAATTCGCGCAAGGTTTCGCACTAAGGTCCTACTTCGAGACTCGTCGAGGAGCAGCCGCCAAGGCCCCTTCGGGAGGGGGGTGCTGCGCATCCCAGCCCCAGGGGGGTTAATTCCCCTGGCTTTTCGGCCTCGGGGGGGGGGGGGTCCAGACCTCAGGGGGGTTACCCCCCCTGCCGCCATGTATGTACTAAACGTAAAAAATTACAAAAAGTGAGCGGAGCGACAGGCAAAGTATTTGCTATCTTATTTGTGTGTACATGTGTTTAAACAAACTGTTTAATCAATTTATAATAAGTATCACGTTTTAGGCTATTGATGTCAAATCCACCACACAAAAAAGCTCGCTAGCTAAAAAATAGCTAATTAGTAACATCAACTGATTAGCTAATTAATTACTTAATTAGCACCCATGATAAAATTATAGAGCTTTAAAAGCCACATATTCATAATCAGCGACATCGAAAACTCCCCAGCGCAACAAATTAACCATTTTGAAATGATTTTAAAATTTGCATAAAATTACTTAATTAGCTAGTTAATTAATCAACTAATTAGCATATACGACCAGGTTTTAGAGCTTCAGAAATGTTATATTCTTCATCAGCGACATAAAAAACCCCCCCGGTGCAATGGATTTTTAAGTTTTGAGCACTTTGTAATTTTTCAAAAAATAGCTAATTAACAATTAACTTTATTTAGGCAATTAACTAATTAACCTAATTAGCATGTTGTTAACTTCCTCGATTAAGTAAATAAGCGCCAGATTCATAATTAGCAAGCGGAGATGTAGTATATACACCAAAATTATAGCTTTATATTAAGTTCGATATTAGGCCTTTCAAACAAAAAAAAGTTGTTTAAAATCGGTCCAGTACTTTATTGAGGAGTTCAACGAACGGACGCCCGGACGGACAGACGGAGCAAAATTCCCCACCACCCTTACGACAAAAACAAAAACGCTCCGGTTAATTAATAAAACGTGAAATGATCGCCACAATAAATTCTTAAAATGAACCCAAGATTATCGAACTATTTTAATTGTTCGATGTATGACTAGAGGTGAAAATGGAGCGAAATATTTCTGCCCGACTGGGTCTGGCCTGCCTGGCAGGATGGGCTGCTGGCCTAAATGCTCACCTCCATTAACAAATTCGCCACAATAACTTGTTACTCATGTAAAAGACATATTGAAATGTTTATTTTGGACAAAATAGTTAAATAATAAGATCACAATGTAAAAAGATTAGTAAAGTGATCACAATGCTAATTATCAAAAGACAGAATAGGATTTAAAAAAAGGTATTCAAGGATTCAGAAATATTTGACTTGAGTAGGCGATATTACTAAAGATATATAAGTAACAAATCGAATTCCGAAATATAAAAACAAGCCAAGAAAGGTATACAAATTAAAGTAAAAAACAACAAAAGACCCAGGTGTTATAAAAGAACAGAGATAAATTTGTGCCAAATACACAAAAGGCAACGATATTATTTATAAATAAAAATGTGTATTTTTCGTATTGTACAATTTTAATCTTTAAAATCGGTACAGAAGCTATTTGCAGCACAGGGCTATCTATATCAGCTGAATTATTATATATTAATGCAGGGCGATTAGCAGTTGATATGACTATGACTGCACAGCCCGTACCACAGGCAAAACTATGCGCTGCAAAAACGTTGCGTCAAATTTTGAATACTGATTAAGTTCTTTTATAACCGTAAGTTTGAGGTAATGTTGACTGAAATTTTTGAGTCAACTTTTGACTTAATCAAGTTGGACTCAAAATGAATTAAGATTTAATTCAATAGTCTTATTAATACTATGTTTTAGTTTAAACCATGACTCCATTAGGAAATTCAAACTAAGTAAAAACTTGACTCATATTAAATCAAAGTTTCACTCAGGCTTAAGGATTAAAAAAGAACCGACTGAGTACTCAAAATTTGACTCAACGTATTTGCAGTGTAATGTTTAAATTGTATCTTTACATCTAGAGAAAATTTATCTACCATACTGGTCTTGAGTCCTATCGGATTCCATTGGGCAAATTCTTTGCCTACCGTACAGTGAGTGTATGTTGCCTAAACAGTTTCTTTCCGCATCATCCAATTTTAGTTCAATGAAATTGTGCATGCGCTATGTGATCGGATGTAATTTGGACGCCCAGCATATCATAGGAATGCAAATCGCATTTAATCGGACGGTCCGCAATGTGAACATACTCTGAGCTTTGTCGATGTTTCACTACTAAGTCAGTATTAGCTTAATCTATGAAGAATGTCTCAGGTATATTAACCTGTAGGTAGAGTTTCATAAGTCTTAGCATTATCTATTATACTTTTTAATGGTCAGGCAACAATTTTTCGTGGCTTACGGTTTCATGTTACAATTTTAGTTTTTCAATCACCTTTTCATAGAGCATATGTAAGGTGCGTGTTTATAGACATTTAAGCTTTAATCTCAAAACCTGATCAAGATTTTACTTCAAATCTTGATCAAAATTTGAGAATTTTTTGCACATTCGGACAATTTAGCCCTGTTAAAACAGTTCAAACATTTGCAGCAATATTACATTAATCTATCTGATACAACGGAGATTTGTCCTTGATGGGTAGATTGACTTACGAGCTTAATATTTTAAAAAGTCGTAAAAAATTGATTTATCGCGCGATTTGCCGTATTTTTACACTACAATTTATGTAAAAATTTGGTGGTCAAATTTTAAAAAAGATTTCAACGTGAGTTATGGAATGGCGCTGGCAGCCTAAACCAAAATCTGGTTTGAAGTCAAAATTGACATTTTTAATTCAACTAAGATTAAACCAGAAATTTGTTCATACAAACTATAAAATACGAGTTACGTCTAAATTTGAATAATTGAAACAGCAGTAAAATAGCGTACAACTGTGCGCAAAACTTCCTTTTTTCCAGGTTATTGGCAGCATAACATTTCACAGATTGATGGGTTTTCGCAATTATTAATCAGTAATGGAATGTCATCGTGCAACTAGCTTTATGTTTGCATTACTTGCCTAAATTCTCGCGAAACTTAAACAAATTACATAACTTTTGATCTTGAATATTTGGCGTGATGCAAAATTTTAGGTTTTCAGAATTCTTGCCATAGCCATCGGATGCAAGAATACACACCACGAATTGTATTCTTTCACCTTAGCTGTTTTCCTTTTTGTCAGAGCAGCCGTTCTCGATCTATAAGCTTTAGTTTAAAAACCCTCAAATTAAAAAAATCCGTCAAAGTTTTTTCCTTGTTGCGGTTGAACGATTTTACTACAGCAAAGGTGTCCATAGCTTAGTTGGGGTTACACCTCTTAAGGATCGAACACCCAAGCCGTATTTACTCTTTCCCCAAGCGCCTAAAACCCCAAAGGTTTTGGCAATTTTTGTAAACTTTTAACAGATACTTAGAGAAATTTTAAGAAAATTTTGGCACCTTTAGAAATATTTTTGGGAAAAATGACGAGCTCCAACAATTAAGATATTTGCAAAAATGCACTACTCTAATGCGGCCCCTCCTCCAACGCCACCTAAGCCTACAGACCGTGGAATAGATTAGAGGGTTATTTAACCTGCTATGTTGTTGTTTTCGTTGCTTTAGCCGTACATTGAGTATCTTATTAACCCTGTTCGATAGTTACGGGACCTAATAGACCTATTGATTGGAGGGATATTTAACCTGCTATGTTGTTGGTTTCGTTGCCTTAGCTGTACCTTGAGTATCTTATTAACCCTGTTCGATAGTTACGGGACCTATTAGACCTATAGATTGGAGGGTTATTTAACCTGCTATGTTGTTGGTTTCGTTGCCTTAGCCGTACATTGAGTATCTTACTAACCCTGTCCGATAGTTTCAGGACCTAACAGACCTATAGATTAGAGGGTTATTTAACCTGCTATGTTGTTGTTTTCGTTGCTTTAGCCGTACATTGAGTATCTTACTAACCCTGTTCGATAGTTTCGGGACCTAATAGACCTATAGATTAGAGGGTTATTTAACCTGCTATGTTGTTGGTTTCGTTGCTTTAGCCGTACATTGAGTATCTTACTAACCCTGTTCGATAGTTTCGGGACCTAATAGACCTATAGATTAGAGGGTTATTTAACCTGCTATGTTGTTGGTTTCGTTGCTTTAGAATTACATTGAGTATCTTACTAACCCTGTTCGATAGTTTCGGGACCTAATAGACCTATAGATTGGAGGGTTATTTAACCTGCTATGTTGTTGTTTTCGTTGCTTTAGCCGTACATTGAGTATCTTACTAACCCTGTTCGATAGTTTCGGGACCTAATAGACCTATAGATTAGAGGGTTATTTAACCTGCTATGTTGTTGGTTTCGTTGCTTTAGAATTACATTGAGTATCTTACTAACCCTGTTCGATAGTTTCGGGACCTAATTTGCTAAATTTTGGTATGAAAGATCGTCCAATTCTGCTACTTTTTTGATACAGATGTATGTAGGTGATTACGACGTATCTACAGCTTTTCGGCGTTGCTGAATACAATAAAAGTAACTGTATTTGCAACATATATGTGCATCGTATAGAGCCAGTGCTAGTGACTTACAGCATGAAAAATGAAACTTCTATAGTTGTATTTAAATTTGTATATATATCAATATTAAATCTTGCCGTAAAATCTTGTCGTTTTAATGATTTGAGCAAAATCAAAAAACCTACGGTTTTGCAGTTGAAACCCTTTATCGCCCAGATTTGTTTATCGCGATTCTAAAATTGTTTACTCTTTAATACAAGCTAACACAAGTACAAGAAAAACATCCAAACCACAATAACCAGTAACGCCAACTCAGAACGAGAAATATAAATTTGTCCACATATGTGGACACTGAGCGGGTACGGAGGAGCTCTCGAACAATCCGAACTACTTGTTGCCATCCTGTTTTCCAGCTAATCGTTAGACGTAGTTCTATTGTTCGGCCATATATGATAGCATACTGGAAATGCTTTCGGGAGAGACTGTTTCGCCAATTACGGATAACATTGAGAAATGCTTTTCATTATATCTGGCGACTCAAAACAGCTAATCAAAACGTATCGATATACCTGACCCGGGCACTTACCAACTATAGGTGATACACCTCAGATAAATTTCGAATTATAACTGACAAACAAGACAAAACGTAAATGTGATGAATAAACTATGTGCCACATGCGATATTAGTTCACTTGTGAAAGTCCGACATGCATTCAGGGCATATATACACGGTACATTTGCCGCACATGTATCTCGTTTTCCTCTAGCAACCACCAGCCCGGCACCTCATCGCGTTTGCAACCATATCTGACTTAAAGCTCCAATGGCCTTCTCCATCTCTCCGAATCTCTTCTGGAACACTTAATGACACCGTTTTCTTCACCGGTGGCTCGTGCATGCTGTTACGATCTGCTACCACTGCGCAGTCCGCCGATCGCTTGCGTCCTGGCCCTGGTTTTTGCGGATACTTGGACAACCAGGCGTAGACCATACGGGAGTTGAAGCAGTGAAAACTAATACCGACACCATGAGCTATGCGGTAAGCGAACCAAGCGTTGACTGCTGCGATGTTTAAAAAATGATAAAATATACGCATGTAGCGCTTACTATGCTTGATGGCGTGGCGATATATTGCAACCATCATGTCCAGAAAATCGATGCCACCCATGCATCTGTTGTACGTCCTGACGGCGTACGGCCGAGGGACGTCGATGACACTTTTGTCCGTCCTCGAATACCTTTTACAGCTGTCAGCTGGTTCGATCCCGGCGAACGTTGACATCAAGAGCACCGATGTGTTGTCACGCCAACTGCAAAATCTGGGTGTGTGCCTCCAGACCGAGGAGCGGATTTCCGGCACACGCGGCCCGACTCGAACTCATTTGAAATCAGGCCAAAATAGCCAGAAGCTAAAATTCAAAGGCCTGAAATTAGGCCTTCCAGGGGACCGGGGCCCGCAGGGCCGGTAGCGCGGTGCCAGGTACAGGCCTAGACCGAAGTTTTAGGGCACAACCGCGGCTCCCCTCGTTGCGTGCGTTTACGCTCGGATAAGAAACCGTAATGCCGTGTTAAATCCAGTTTAACGTTGTTGACAAAGAAAAAACCGGTAGGTTCGTTTTTACCATAGCCGCCTGGTGTCCACACTTGTGGACAGGAATGAGAATTGTCATATAACGACTGGTCCGGAGAAAAACTTCAAAACCTCTAGGTTATAAGCACAAAACATGATGTCGTATATCGTGCATAATTTTACTCACCTGTATATACCGTATGGCCCCGATGCCGAAGCCGGAAACCACACTCTTCTGAAGTTGACAAAAACAACCAGCTCGCGCAACTTCTGCGAAATGTGGCGACACAACAAACCTAGCTATGACGAATTCCGCAATAAACCTACAGCGGAGCTATCTAAAGATATAAATAGAACACCGCCTCTCATATATAAGTAATGCGTTAGTCGAACAGAACAAGATTTTTGAGCTGTCCTCATATGTGGACACTGGTCGTTAAAGGGTTAAAATCGCGGTAGCTTAGCGATTATATATTAAAGCATTGCCAGTGTATTGAAGCGTATTAAAGCATTGCCAGTGTATTGTTGGACTTTAAAAAGTTGAATTTGTAACCTTGCAGTAGTCAGTAAGCGCATACTAACCGAACATGCTTTTCTTTGCCTGGTTTTATGCGGATATCTACTAGTCATACATTAAGTTTTCCATACACATACGTAACAATAACGAATACACAAAGCCTTCTCGGAACGCTGAAATAGTAGTCTAAAGAAAAAACATAATTTAATAATTGTTTCAATGTGGCAAACTCACAACTTCTGTAAAGGAAACAGTGCAACGATTGAAAGTCTCGAAAAAACAGTGCTATATTGTATTTATAAGCCGAAACCAGTTGAAGAAAGCTAAATCAAAGCTGTAGATTAGAATAAAGTGGAAATAGACTAGTGGTGACGACGTTTAAGCGAGACAATATATACATGCGGCGCCGTTCTAAAAAATATCGTTTTGATTCACCCCAAGTCGAGATTTGATTCATGCCAAGATTGACAAAATGATGATTCTGTCAATATTGTGCGGGGCTCACGTTATAATGTTTGGAACATTTGCTCTCCTGTAGTCACGACCCTACCGTATAGACAGTCAGGGTTACACCCGTACTGTTAATAAATTGCTCAGGGTATGCGATACACCCCTAGCTACCACAATTATTCTTTACAGTGAAGTACACGCCCTTAGGTACCTATTTGCCACGAATGAACTGTAACGGACACCGTCTGTATAATACGGTTATTAGTGAACTGTGCTGTGTAGTTTATTAAAATTCTCGACATTTGTATCTAGGCCATACAATTTTCGACGAAATAATGCCGCACAATGTCAATAAAACTGCAAGAAGTTAAGTTGTGCTTAACAGTGTCGAGAAGCGACAGAGTTTCTCTATCTAGCTATCTTTTAAAAAATTTATAATAGGACACTTTTTTCGACAGTGTGGCAGACACTTAGTGCTGTACATAGATTCCAAACGTAGGCCACTTTATAATGCGCGAGTAAACTTAACCTGCGCCCGTCGACTATCCTATTTTGTAATAGCAAATAGTGAAACGCAAACCGTTGTTACGAAACAAATGCGGAAATTTCATCGGTTTATCGATAGCAGAAAATTGGCAAAATCCGAAACAAGTATAAGAAATTACACCTTGTGTTAGAACAAAATTTTGACGATTTTGAATTTGCAGTGAAAACTGTTATCTAGTGCCGATCAGCTTCTGATCTGTATTTGTCTGTGTTAGCGAACAAATTTAACGTAATACTGACGTCACAAATCAATTGCTCCTGAGGGTTAGGTTACACTGTTCGCGAACAAATCCAACGAATCCAAATCCGGCAGATTTTCGTTCGCAAAAAATTCGGTAATTTTCGCTGAATGTTCGCAAACACAAATTTGCCGGATTACTATCACAGAGCTGTATGTTAGCGAACAGTTTTGCGCCGGATTACGGTTTCCCAAAAACGTTCGGTAACAGTGTTTAACCGGAATAGCAAAATAGGATTATCGATGGGCGTGGGCTAAGTTTTTACTGTCGTATAACGTGAACACCGTACCGACCCACCGCACCGACCGAACCGGCCCAGTACGCTTCAAGTGGTGGAAGTTCAAGGAGAAGCAGGACGAGATGATCCAGCGCATCAAAATGCCCACCGTAACCACCATCGAAGAAACCTGGAAACGCGCCAAGTCCACCATCCACCAGGCGGCCCCGATGACCATCGGCATCACCAAGCCCGGCAAGCCGATCATCAACCGCCACACCTGGATCTGGACCGAAGACGTAAAACAGAAAGTCCAAGAGAAGAAGCGCCTCTACCACACGTCCCGCAAGAATAGAACTCCGGTAAACCTGCAGAAATACAAGGACGCGAAGTTAGCCGCGATGAAAGCCGTCGCCGCTGCCCGAGCCCAGCACTTCCAAGAACTCTACAAGCGACTCGACACCCGCGAAGGTGAACGCGACCTCTACAAGCTAGTTAAAAGCAGGGACAAGCGAAAACAGGACATCGAACGCTTCTTCTGCGTCAACGACAACCACGACAACCTTCTCACCAACCGCCAAGCAGCCACGGAACAATGGCGTAAGTACTTCGAGCGAATCTCCACCGAAGAGTTCCCGCATCCGCCTCTCCCACACGGCCACTCATCGTTTGGCGCCGTGCAACTCATCACCGCCGACAAAGTATGCGACGCGATCAAGCAGATGAAGCACGGCAAAGCTACTGGACCCGACGACATCGCTGCCGAGCTCTGGAATTCGAGAAACTGGAGCCCAGCACCCTGGCTAGCCCGTTTCTTCAATCAAGTCACCGACGAGCGCCGAACCCCGAGAGACTGGCAGAACAGCACGACCATCCCGATCTGGAAACGGAAAGGCAACCCGGCCGACTGCGCCAACTATTGCCCGATCCGGCTGCTCTCACACACCATGAAAATCTTTGAACGCATCCTCGACAAGCGGATCCGTGACATTACCTAGACCACCGTCAACCAGGCCGGATTTGTCAAGGGCTGCGGCACAATCGACCCGATTAACACCGCCAGACTACTGCTGGAAAAGTACCGCGAGAAGAAGAGGCCGCTCCATGTCGCCTTCCTCGACCTCGAGAAGGCGTTCGATCGCGTGCCGCATCAACTCATCTGGTACGCGTTGCGTGACCACTACGTTCCGGAAGAACTCATCCGATGGGTGCAACTGCTCTGCAACGTCCTGAAGAGCCAAGTCCGCAGCGTCGCCAGCACGTCCAAGCCACTCCGCATCAGCGTCGGCGTCCACCAAGGAAGCGCCCTCTCGCCGCTCCTGTTCATCCTCGTCATGAACACCATCAGCAGTGACATCCAACAGCCAGCGCTGTACACCCTGCTCTACGCAGACGATGTATTAATGCTCGCCGCTGAAGACAAGTCCCACCTCGAGCAGCTCGTACAGACATGGAATGATCGCCTCGCCGAACACTGCCTCCGTCTCAACATCAAGAAGACCAAGTACATGACGACTGCTCCAGACACACCAGGAACGATTGCCGTCACCGGCACCGACCTGCCTCGTGCCGAACGCTTCAAGTACCTCGGCTCCACGCTCTCGGCCGACGGCGACCTGTTACAAAACGTGCCATGATAGATTTGGTATAGTAACCCGGCTTAACTGTGAAAAAGGTGTCGTAGAATAACAAATAAAATTCATGTCCCAAGCGAGATGTTGATGTCCCAAGCGAATTTTGCTGTTTCAATATTCCAAACTTCAATAACGACCGAAAATATTTTATTGCTGCCTCTGTAAGATAAAAAAATTTTTAACAACGCTTTCATGTTCAAATTTGTGTACATTTCAACGTTTGAAAAGTCCATGTCAGCACCAATAATCGAACCTGGATTGTATGACCGCAATCGACGTCTACAAAGTGATAAGCTATCTATAAGAAACTGGGGGGCCGGTTTGTACAGAAAACGAAATGTATTACATAAATGCGGGTGAAAAGGTACTACAGCACACGACCAACCTAGTTAATACCACATAATGCTGCGTTAAGTCGTACGCCGATGCAATTATTTGGTACCGATACGCATTGAAAGGTTAGTCAAGCAATTATATAGGCTAAATTGATATTAATATAAAATCAATGAGCACCACATAACCGTGTCTTTTCAGAACTATCACATAAAAAATGATTATTGTTCAGTGTACAATAGCACAATTTTCACCGTGAAGCCGTTACGCCATACTCGTCGCTCGCTTGATCCGTTCGCAAAAATTTTCTAAGTGTTTTTATTGTACTCTGAATATATACGTATTGTTGAAACTGGCTGCAATGGCTCTTGGTTCAGCAATATTAGGCTGCTATCCAATTCGTTTCCACCATCAATAGCCCGTACTAGTACAAAATGGCTTGTATTCGGTGCAGTCAATGCAAAGGCATATAAAAGATAAAAAGTCATATCAATGTAATCACCAAACTGCTAAGAGTACGAGACCAAAATATGAAGCCGAATAAATTTTCCTTTTCAATGCATGACATCCAACAAGTAGGCATCCAAAAATGTATGGTTGTACGTTGCACTGTTTAGAACCTTTTGAAAAAACAATTTCACCAGTATCAAGACTTCGGATTAAAGTAGCTAAAATTCCAGACTGTACTGAACGCGGCCAAGGAGAATCGATTTGTGTTCAAAAGATGCAGCGTGAGTGGTTGGTGGTTCGTGAACGTGGCAAAGAGAATCGCTTTGTGTTGAAAAACGGGCAGCCTAAAACGCGTGGTTCTAGGTTGTGCTAGTCAAATCTTTTAGGAAAAAACAATTTCATATATTTTAAGGCTTCAAATTAAAGCAGGTAAAACCACAGACTATAGTGAACGCGACCACGGAGAATGGTTTTATGTTGAAAACAAGCAGCCTTAAATGCATGGTTGCAGGTTTCACTGTTCAAAACCTTTGATAAAAACAATTTTACCAATATCAAGGCTTCGGATTAGCTAGCTAAAACAGCAAACTATAGTGAACGCTGTAGGAAAATAGCTTTGTGTTCAAAAAAGTAGAAAAAATCAGCAATTGAATACAAATACGACGGCACAAGTGAATCAATATTAGCTGAGCTCGTACTGCGCCATATTTGTAAATAAGAGTAAGGTATATATTTTCATTTATTTGCAAACTGATTCTATATCTGTTACGTCCAAGTGTTTCTCTTGATGCTTTGGCCATGGCTTATGTAGACCCGAAATATTTGCTTTCGGTACCATAAAAATAAATGGCCCATGTCATAATTAGGGGCACGACGTTACAACGTTAGAAAAAGAACAGCTTAGAGCGGGGGTTCGGGGGCGGGAGCCCCCGACTTAGGCTTAGGCTTAGTACATGGCTCATATAGGGACTTTAGCTTAGGATAAGACTAAGGCTTTGGCTTAGTATAACGAGAACGGCATAGTATGCATTTTACTTCCGCCCCTGAAGGTTACATTGGCCAAATAAATTATAGCTGTTTTTGGCAAACAAAAATAGCGGCTTCTGTGGATGAACGGATAAAACCACACTTTATCAGCTGGCGTCAATATTCCAGCATTATTGGACTGTAGTGATACTGTAATTACGATAAATCGCGGATAACCCTTTAAAGCGTATACTTTTGCATAAAAATATTCTAAGAAATTATATATATTAAATTTACAAACGCGCAAGTGCTTACTATATATACTGAAAAACAAAACTTGTTTTGCTAGTTAAATGAATTATTAAAGTACTAAAATGGCACGGGTTGAATTATATATACCACTGCTTTTCTAAACCACGCATCGTATTTATAATGCCGCATACAGCTTGGCAACAGCGGACATTAGACAAATGGCAATAATTTATAACTTATTTACGAACGAAATAGAACATGCTTTTGCTCTAAAATCGCTTTAACGACTCTTGAAAATGGTATTTAGTGGAGAAGAGTAGTTTCCTACAAGTTAGCCTCAAAATGGATACAAAAATGCTTCGCAGATGTATTTAGAGTTAATTCTAAGCAACGCTTATGGAATTGAAGAAATTTGGAACGTTTAGGCTTATTAAAATTTCATCAGTCAACAATACCGAAAAAATTTCGCTAAATAACTTTAAACATGTTCTCTAAAATCGTGACATATTTGTTTTCCAGGTATTAGGCGCCGGGAGCCGCTTCGAAGGCGTGAAATTCCTCATGCTAAACTGCTAGATATAGCAGAAAAGTCTTTGTTAATTAGCTTGATCTGAATTTGTAAATACAACAATGCGGCGAACATTTCAGAGTTACTTTCCGAAGGAAGTTTTGTTTGTTTACTAGCACAGTGTCAACGGTATAGTGTGCGGTACGATATCACCAGTTTGGAAGTTATTTTGTATGGTATCTTAAACACCGTCACATTTTTAGTGGCGTATCTGAGACAGAGTCAAATTTTTTATAAACTTCTGAGAATTTATTTTGAAAACGTGCTATGATGCCTTATCTAAAATGTGAGAAACCCATTATGTACTAAACTTTACTATCTCAAAGACGCTCATAGCTGCGGTCTTGCTAACGTTCAAGTTCTATAATGCAAAGCGTCCTAAGTGCATTAGGAGAAAATTTTCAGGAAAAATATCACATAAAATTTCTTTGATACATTGCAAATCGGTAGAAATCAAGTCAAAGGTCCAGGATGCTACGCAACACTGTATATATTTTGGATGCATAATTGCGAGAAGATGTAAATTTAGGCAAAACAGCCTTAGCGTTAGAATGTTATACGAAAATATATACTTGGAATATGCGGAATGTAGCTGAAAATATATAAATATGCCCGAGCAATAAGGAACTGAAATGTAAAACAAACAAT
>JASANE010018485.1:0-60109 GCA_030248225.1 Trileptium ribeirensis | reverse complement strand
GACTGACCCTAAATAAGTCGCGTCGTGCTCGAGATACTAGAGTCCTGATTATGTTGTTTAGCAATTGCTACTACAATATAGATAAATTCTATTTTAGCTTATGCCTTATTTAAGGTTAAGGTCAAATTTTGATTTTCGAAGACTGACCACATTTATTTTATTACAATTGTTCTCCGCTTTTACACAACATCGTGGTCAGAATGTTATTTTGTTTGGTTCCGATGGGGGTAGGGGTTGGACGGAATTTTTATTATGACGGCTATCGGAATTAAAAATGGGAAGAGATTCGTCACTAGTAACCACTAGTAACTATCGAGATTGCAGAACGTAGTGAAGCATAGGTGCACCTACGCCTACGCCTTTTGCGATCAGCTGTCGATAGCATTCGTCGATATCTATATATGGACATCGCACAATACCAGCACAAGTTAGAACAGAACTAACACCGGCAATGAGTTTCCCATGCAGCGTTTTTTTCAAATCTGACCCTGAGCAAAAAGTTGAGCATTTCTAAGAAACCTTGAGCATTTCTAAGAAAAGTTGAGCAAACGCTCAGTAAAATGCTCAAAAAAACCCTGCATGTAACAGTGCAAGTCGGCATTTATGAGAACAAATGATCGTTAAATGATTAATGGTCGCCAAGTCACTGAATAAACAAGGTTCAGATATAAAGTTTATATAAACTTTATATTAAGTTGGAGTTTGTTGTATATCAAAGCTAACTTATTGTTCGCAGGGACCCAGCGCTGGAGTATATGAACTTGATATCGATTTTATTTAAAGTTAATTAAACTTTCTAGTAATTTCTTATTAGCGTTTCATGTGGGTGATGTATAGAGCTAGCTTAATATGTACAGAACCACTCAGATACCTTGCTGACTCTTTGTGTTGCCGGCAAAGCTATGACGTTGGTACTACGGTTTACTGTTTAATACGTAGCTTAAATCGTTAATTTGTAAAAGTTTCTACAGCTTACAGTATAAGGTTTTGATATTAATATTAAATTAAATAGGTAATAAATCAATTTAATTAGATATAAAATTTAAATAAAATCGGCCCCAACTATGATCGGAATTCGGGGCGAAAAGAATATTTATTTGCATTTATTCTGAATAAGCACTCTAACCGTCCAAAAGATTCAAAACTTTAAAATTTCAAATTCGAGTATTTAGGCAGAGTTGCAATCACTATGCAGAGTTTAGTACGACTTCGGCAGCGCAGAGTTCGGTCGTTTTGCAGACCGGCTCTGTCGCTTGTACTAACGTGACGGTTTTACTTCTGTATATTTTGTTCTTGCGGCTTATTGCTCACTGCTTTTGCGACTGGATTGGACGCGCGATGGACGCCGAGTCAAAGGATTGCAGTGCTTAAGTGTGGACAGGGAGGTTTAGGTTAAGCTCCGATTATAGTTAACGTAGGTCAGAGTTAGCTAAGGTAGGCCCGAGTAGTATATATCGATCAACCATAAGCCTAAATCTCCGCAGACTCCCTGTCCATACTTTGGTTTACATGATAGTCCCGTCCGTCCTAGCTTGTCCCGCAGGCATGTAGTGGTAGTTGGTCCCTCACATAAATTTATCTGGTGGCCGAAGTCGTGCTAAACCTCCCTCGGTCAACAAGTTATGGCACACACCGACGCGACATTCGCGTCAAGTACTCATTTTACATGATTCCCTGAATCGAGTTAGGGTTGAAAAATTTTATTTTGAGCCGACCGAGGTTAAATACATCTTTGGAACTACGAATCATCCACGGTCACACACGCACATACACGTTTCATTTAGCAATTATCAGAGCTTGTTCTCAGAATTTATTGCGGATTACGATTTCTTTGGACGAAAGCCCGCCCGTTCATTTTTGCTGTTTTGTTAGTAGGAACTCAGGAATATTGTCGGATCAAGTCACCTTAGTCGAATTGTGGTAGTAGGATAATAGTGCTACAGGCCACGTCTTCATAATAAAATTTCGTATTGAACTATAATCGGACGTATTGACGCAACGCCCCGTGAGCGAGACGGCTCACCTAGGTAGAAAACTTGATATACCTCGGGAACTATTCCAGGAATTAGATAAAAAATTTTACCCGGATCTCGAGAAGGATCCGAGCATTTGATTCGATACGTAAAACGCTCAAATATCGCGTCGGAAATATAAACCCGACGACCCTAAAGGGCGTCGCCTCCACCAAAATATGAAAATCGAAATATCTTAAGTTTTTCTCCAGGAATTTTGCTAAAACTTTGGCAGTTTCTTCGTAGTAAGGCCCACCAACGAATGTTACTTTAAAACATGTCGATTTCGAGTCGTATCCCAAACCCGACGGCCTTGAAGAGGCCTAACCCCAGCAAAAATGTAAATTAAGATATTTTAACATTCTCTCCAGCAACTTTGTTGAAACTCTCGCTGTTTCTTCGTAGGGATGTCCGCTATCGGACATCGCTCTAAAACTCAACTTTATTGGGTCGGAGTCATAAACTCGACGACCAGATAGGGATCCGCCCCCACCTAAAACTTTAACTGCTTATAACTTAAAATTCCCTACAGGAATTTCAATGATTCTTGTCGTCCAAATAGAGGCTCGTTAGGCCTTCCATTTGAGCTATTGAGCCCGGCAAAGCCGTGGCCTGTTCAGAAGTTATACAAAAATTAAACCCGAGCAGCGCAAAAGCCGCTCAAGTTTTGTGCCGAATCTGCGGATTTCCTTTTCATACAGATTTATTCATAGGTAGATTGCAGTTTGGTTTTAGTACACATATTCAGTATAGTTCAGCTTTATACTCCTCTTGTTCATTATATTGACATCAAGGCAGCACGACTGTATCGGAGTCGTGAAACTCTGATACGCTGCCACCGTAGAAGAAATATTAAATTTAACAGGGTTGGTAAATTTGATAGCAGTGGCAAACTTTTTGAGTAACAAAATTGACGATGTCCCTAGACGCGATATCGGGTCTCGGCCCGACCGACCACTTTTTGTGAGGACCGCTGACCCGGTCCTAGAAATCCATACGCAAGGTCAAGCCCAGCCGCCGTGCAAAATTTCGTAGAGAAAGGCTGGCAAATTAATTCGTAGAGAAAGGCTGGCAAATTAATTCGTAGAGAAGGGCTGGCAAATTAACGAGAAATTGAGAATTATAGGTTTTCCCCAGTCCCTACAGAACTAGATTCAAAATCTCGGTTGAAAACTAGGAGCCGGAGCAATCTAAGGATACAAACGGAATGAATTACAGTAAATAACATTCTTACGATTGTCCCGACGTCGAGTAGAAATCGCCCGAAATACTAGTTCAATTTTAGTACCAAATAGAGCTCACTTTTTCAAGTCAAATTAATTAACTTAAGTTTTAGTACCTTTAGGATAGCGCCGATGACCGATGAGGCATCACTACGCATAGTTCTCGCTCTAGTTAACTTTATAGGTACCTAGATACAATTTTAACCCCTGCCCCTAGACCCTAAAGTTGGTAGGAAAATTGTACCATGACAAAGTATAACCACCAAGTTGGTTGAAACCTTTCGAATTTATAGTGATTATTAGCCGTATCGTCAATTGGGGACATGCCCTAGCTCGTATTTTTCTCACTTTAGTATCATTACGTATCAGTAATGGTGAGCGACTCGATCTTTGTGGTACCCGGTCCACATTTAGGAACCGAATCAAGGTAGCACATTAGCATAGGAAATCAATTAAGTAAGACAAGTTTGTTAGCCCGTTTGAATTTGTAGAAATTGAGAATACCTCATGGTAGCTCAGTACTCCGGTAGTGGCCTACCGATACGCCACAGCGCATTATCGAATAAATAGTTAACTCTTGACCCGAAACTATGTCATAGGACGAACCAAACAAAATTGTCGAACCTGATAAGTAAATTATGAACAATTTAGTATGATTCTTTGGCGTGGAAGCGACCATTATAACTAGTATGCAATGCACCTATGAGTTCTTATATCTGGATTCCGTTGCGGAGCAACCCTTTTTGATAAAATTACTATGAAACGTTGAATCATTTTATGATCATGAAAAGTTGAACTTAGTAAGGTTGTAGCTCATACTTGTGGACACGAAAAGTCCGTTTTCGGCAGATATTCAGGTCACCAATGAGCCTCGACTGAAGGCTAAGTTGTATAGTTTTGTTTGAGGAATGATTTTCTAGAAAATTGGAATCAAAACTTAATCAGTTAGGTCTATGCACTCGGAAATTTTATCTCTTACTCATGGTCACCGCACCATACGTATGTATGTATGCGAGTAGAAAAAATATTTTAGATATCGCACCATAGGAAAATTCATGAGTCGTACCAATGATTGCCTGCTAAACTTACCGTTTTGTCAATATATATACCATTTCTCGATCATCATAATACCTTGCCGTATGTTAATCCAATCGCTACAAATGCATACTTATCATGTACCATAGTCTCGTGATTAGGATGAGCAAGATTGACTCCCGCAAGTTTGTCCTATTGTACGCTTTGTCCCGTATGCCTCATTCGTACCGACTCTTATGCCGCCTTTCGCTTACTTGAACCTGTTGTTTTGTCGGAGTACCCTCCTTTATTAGCAATCGTAGTGCCGAGCAAGTAGTTAGTTCAATGGCGCCTCTTTTTATCGATAACTAACCGTATTACTTGCCGGTACTGGCTTTTGATTTGACCCTCTGTTTTCGATGAGTAAGGTAAGCTCATCTGTCAGAAAAGGCTTAGCAGTACACGCCGTGATTTGACACAGCTGTGAGAGTCCTGTGAAAAAGGCGATGACTCCGCAATCCACCCCATTCGCCGCCATGCTCATTTTCCTAATAGCGTACCATGCCTGTGACATTATATCTATTGTATTCGCCCGTACAATATGCGTCTGTCTATACCCAATTTAGTGACTCATCAATAAATGCTCAATTGAAGCCCAACGTGTTCCAGTGTTTTACTGACCCTCGTAGCGATAGGTGTTCAAAGGGGTTTGAAATCCGTCATCCCAATCGACTACCCACGGTCAGGTTTGACACGCGCAAGAAACAAACCTTAGCGTGACTCGCCGATTACAAATAAGTCTGCTAATTATGTTACTGTGTATGTGCGACTCAATTAGGAGAACTTACAGACAAAATTACAACTCAGTCTGAGCACCCAGAATGGGAAATTTAGACGCGCGGATCCGACGTTAAACGTCTAGGGATTTGTCGGGCCCTAGTGGGGGCCACTGGCTAAATTAAATAAATTAACCGTTCAAGAAGCGGGAAACAATTTCGATCGAACCTAAATACCCAAAATTTTACACTTCCCGGGTTAAACGTGGTAAAGGGAATAGTGGTATGGTCTCTTTGGCCTGTGAGCAGTTGACGGAGCCGACCTCCCTGGGGACCTCAAAAGTAGTACCTCGTAGGCTACGTGCGCAACCCGTCCGGCAGTATCAGAACACATCCTGTGAACCGCTCCCGCGGCTTGCTAAGCTCCGTAATTTCTTGGGCCTGACCCGAATAAAAGAAAATTTACCCAATAGGTCCGCCCTTGAAGTCACGATAGCCGGGGTCGTATGGGCATTACGTTTGGGGAAGTGCGTAATGCAGCAGCGTCAGGTCGATCTAATACACTTATAAAGCTGCCGAGGGCTTTATTTTAAACCATCCACACAAGCAAGCCTTTGCATTTTTGCCATTTTCTTGATATATGTTCTTAATTTTAGCCTATGCCACAAAACACTTTAGGCATAGCTGATAATGACAACCACTACTGTCTTATACAAAACAATATGGCAGATAGTTTGAGAAGCCGAGTCTAGTTGATCCGCGTTAGTTCCACTGGATTTTAGTGGCGCGATTGACCGCGTAGTAAATATGTGCGTTCAATCTTAGTCGGCTTGCTCATCACAACGCTCAAAAATTTCACGTGCTGGAGGTCATCAATGATTGTTCATTTAGAAAAAGAGTTCCACTAAGAGTTTACCCTGTGTTATTTGCCAATTAACTACGTTGCACTTCTGTGCATTTACCCAGATACCCAGAAATTAAGTTTTGATCACCAACAAGAAACCTGTCTGTCTTTATACGCCTTTGCATCAAAAGCGAGTTTTTCTCTTCTACACGTATGACTACTTCATCAGAATACGCGTGTGTATGGGCTATTTTGCTGAAGCTACCTTAAAAAGACTATCCATAACCATATTCCAAATATACGGCAACAAAACACCTCCTTGAGTATTATGCAGCTTGTCCATTTTATCAAACATTTTCCTAGAATCCAAGTTGTACAATGATTGGGTAAGCACCGTCTAGACCACGTGATTTTAGCCCTGAAAAGATATAAAATCCCACGTGTCCTTGTCTTTTGATGCCGTTCGATATCAAAGGGCACATCCTGGTACAATAAATCACCTCAACGTTTTCAGCACCATCGAAAACTTTCATAGTGATCATATAATTCTTGCTGACGATTATCTTAAATGTGATATATAAAGGGTCATAATGGGTTATTTTGGGACATAATTTTCTGCCGTATTTCCTTAACTACGGATCTGATCATACAGCGTTAGTGTTAGAGATCTCGTCCAGGTGACCATAGTAATCAGCATTTTTGATATTTAAAAAGGTCTACCACACCCCATGGATGAGACCTATATGGGTTATGGATCAGACTAAAGGATATCACATGACACCCCATGGGAAATCTTCATTGGTTCCTGAGTTATGTAGAAAAACTGGCCGGACAAACGGACTTGATAAAATTTATCATTGCGCATACATATAAATGCTCACCCTCCTCACGCTCTGGGTAACGATACATAATTTTGGGCCATCAATATCAATAAAAATCATTCATTTATCTTTCGACTTCAATCATCAACATCATAAACATCAATTTATTAATTAATCTTGCACACCATATGGCAATAATAAAAATTTACTGACTATTTCAATAATTTATAATCACAGACCAAAATGCCACTTACTCTACAGCTTGTTTGGTGCCTGTTAACGTGCATTGCCTGTTCGGCATACCACCGCTATCTAAAATATAACTAGTAACTTGCATCATCGCCAATGCGTTCAATATGTAATTTAGAAAGACAAGCACATTTATATTGAGCATCCATTTACAAAATGAGCCGTATATCAGCCACGCTGCTTTAATCGCTGAGGAGATGCACCTGCTTATTGGGTCTTTAAAAACTCATAACGAGCAACTACTTACAGGATGAAATGTTGTACAAAATGACACTAGTAACACGTGTATGTCTTGTATATCTAGAGCGTTTTCGGAAATACTGCGGTTTATGTGTACGCTGGGTCTCGTGGGTCGTTTGAAAACCTCATTTTGATTAAACCCTGTAGCGCAAATGACAGCAGCAATATAGCTCAAGCGGTTACGGAGATATTTTGTGCAGCGTGAATAATGACATCATAACTAGATGAGCTATACAGAGAGTGAACTGTTCTATAAAATAAGACTAATCAAACCCACATAGCTCAAGCGGTTGCGGAGATATTGCTATTCTGGGTCTCATTGACCATTAAAAACTACATTTAGACCCACATTGCAGCGTAAATAATAGCGATGGGCAAGAATATCCGGATAATATTCGCAAAGTCGGAATAATCTGGATATCCAACATTGCAATTCTTGACCAGGGCCAAAATTTTACTGGCAGAGAACGAAAAAACCTTGACTCGAGAATGCCAAAATGACACTGTTGATATGTTTTCATGTGACCGTCATTTTTTGTCGTTATATATATATACTTTAACTCGTCACGAATTAGTGATCAGTTGGAAACTCAAAATACTTCATTTCCAAAACAGCGTAGTAGATTGTGAGTTTTTCGGCTGTCCTTCAGCTTAATGGTAGACCACCACATCGTGGCTGGTGAGTTTACTAGGCAGGAAGGAAGCACCATAACGCTGAGAATATTTAAGTCTAGATGCCAGTTCGATGTTAAAATAAGTTTTTAGTTTATAAGTACGGAAAGGAGCCGTCAATAGATGTATATATCGGTCTACCAGCGGTAGATTTATCTTTTCGCAAAGTTGAGCAAGTTTTCTAAGGTAGTGTGCAGGAAATTACCGGAACCGTCCATTTAAACCGGATCCGGGACCTGGTCTTCGAAACTTATAGTAAATCAAATAAAATGAGAAACGAACGTACACTGGTTTTAAAATGTATTAAAAATAACTTTTACATTAAACTTAATATATTGCGATGGCGTTATTGCCTTTCTGGAACTTTAAAGACACTGAAGAAGGTAACACTGCTTATTTATCCCTTTCACAAAATCCAACCTGCTACCTTTTCGAGGTTGAGAGGAGGCAACGGGTGGTTCAGGCTATATCGTATATGTTCTGCAATAACGGGCAGGTTGAACCTGGGTTAAAAGCCAACCCGGCTAAAGGTAGGCTCTGGTAGTCGCACTCGCGGCTCCCCCTTCCCATAGTTTCGGGGTTACATTAGTTAGGGGTACCATGGGGCAGGGTTACCAACCCCTAAAAAATATAGCTGTGCAGGACATACTCCCAGGTCCTGCATAGCTTAATTTAGGACCCTTAGGATGGGATATTCTGCCCTTCCTTCCCAACCCTACTTATTTTATATATCCTATATATTTATAATTTATATTTATATAAATTTTATATTTTTATATATTTATTCCGTATATCTATATATTTAATTTACATTTTTATATACATATTTCAGTCTTTTTACATTATATGAAAGATAAAAATAACCGCGCCCCGGTACCCGGCAATGGGCCTCACAATCTCCGGGGACCCAGCCTGGGGGCTTCGTAGGTGGGCCCCCGGGTAGTCTGGCTACACCTACAACAACGGCAGTAGCAACAGCAATAACAACAGTGGTTACGGCGGCGGCCACAACGACAACATCAGCAGCGTCGCCGACAGAAACAATGGTGGTACCCCTTGTGAGTGGGCTGTTGGGTCGGTCACTGCGACTGACCTTGAAACAGATAGTGAAACAGATGTCACTGATACCCACTATGGGAAAGGTGACTTTGACTGGACAGCCTGCTGTACCCGATGAATCGGGGGTGGGGGCTACGTCCGGACTTGTTTCGGACACGCCTGCTGTACCCGGTTCATCGGGGGGGGGGGCTTGTCCTGACGACCAGAACACTTGGACTGTTGCCGACAAGACACGCAAATGTGTCCAAGAAAATGAAAGACTTTTTGGAAAAAGGAAGGACTACGGTCGATAAAAAGAATTCTAAAGGAAAGACTCCTGCGCAGAAAGGGCATAGCCAGTCTGGCGCAGCTAAAAAGCAAGCCCGAAAAAGAACGGTGCACCATGAAGGCAGTACGCCTGAAACGGCACAAAAACAGCCAAAGAAGGATGTTAAGCCACAAACGTCAAGAGTTGGCTCGTATAGGAAGGCTGCGGCTAATGCCTTAGACGCTGCGATCGTGGATAAGGCCAATCCGATGAAGCCCATGACAGATGAGGAAATAGATGAACTATCTGCACGTCTGATAGCAAAGATAGAGGAAGCATCAAATGCCAGAGATCTTGATTTTGAGGACAATGGCTTAACTAGTTTTTTTACAGGGTTACCTGTAACAATGAAGCAACTCTTCAATTTCTGAAAAATGTCATTGAAGATTGGAATAGGATGCCTGAGTGTCCACATAAGCAGGTTCTTTTCAGTTCTGAGGCTGATCTTGTTAAGATCGCTACCTTCATCCCCACTTCGGGACGAAGGCTACCTCCTGAGGATCCGAAAGAGGTCAAAAGAAAGATTGACATTCGCAACTCAGCTGATTTAAGGGTCCCTGAGTGGGGCCCTTATTTCACTAGACAAAGAGAACACGGACGGATATTTGGTTTCAGGGTTCTACCTGAAATCCGTGATCTCATTATACAAAAAAGTGGAAGACTGAGATATGAGATGACTTATATCCAGATCTTCATAGACCTTTGAGGCAAGCTCCGGGGGTTTCGGCCCTTGGGCCGGACATACTCCAGGAGCCTGGCCCCAGCAACCAGTAAATTAAAAAGTTATACAAGATAGTCACTGAAAAACTTTCAAGGTGAAACTATACATGACTTTGACAGTCTTTCAGATTAATTGTCAGCATTAAAGAACAGGCCACCTAGAATTAGAAAATAGAATTGATAAGCTTTCAGGGCAGTTTGTAGTGCTGATTCAGGAACCCTGCCTTACTGGGGGAAGCCCACGCCAGTATGCTGCAATGGTAGGTTACTGTATGATCAGACTTGTATATTGACAAATAAGGACTGTACGGTTGGTAGGATATTGGGACGTGCATTTGATCTGGACACTTATAGTGAGTGGTTGATGGCACCCTTATATATGCCTTATGATGCGATGAGAGGTTGCCAGGAAATGACTTGATTAGACTAGTTGATTTTTCAGGTAATGGTAATTTACAGATTGTAATTGGATGTGATGCTAATGCTCACAACAGACTGTGGGGTAGTACAAATGACAACAGAAGAGGGATTGATTTAGCAGAATTTTTATTGACAACGGACTTATGTGTGGTGAACAAGGGATGTTCTTCCACTTTCGTCGTTAGAAATAGGTCAGAGGTAATTGATGTCACATTAGCTAGCAGTTGTTTAGAAAGATATATTAAGCAGTGGCATGTGATACAGGACTATTCGGGACCAGACCATATTTCATAGAATTCAGCATGGATTTTGGTATTGATCATGTTGAGAAGAAATTGAATGTTAGACGTATTGACAGGTTGCGATTCTATGACATATTGAGAGAAAATTTAGCTGAGTTAAACAAAATTAATATTGATAATTGTGAACAGCTAGATTTAGCTGTTGGAATGATAACAAGCGCCCTAGGTTTGGCGGCGGAAAGTAGCTGTCCCTTCATGGGCGCGCGTAACTATAAGAATTATTGGTGGAATGATGAATTAGCAAGACTTCGGAGAAAGGTAAAGAAAACGTATAGGATGGCAACGAGATATGGAGATGATAGATCTTGGAATAGATACTACTCCCGTCAGGCAAAATTCAGAAAGCTTGTTAGACAGAGAAAACGGTCTTCGTGGAGATCTTTTTGCGATTCAGTGCATAAAACTCCCGTGTGTAACAGGCTTCATAAGATATTTGGCAGGATAAATCGGACGATTTTGGGTCAGCTTAGGCATCCTAATGGCTCTTATACAGAATGTGATAAAGATATTTTGAAGCTACTCCTGGACGTACATGTTCCATGTTCCACTCCCTCTGAGGATGAAACTGGACGACATGACTTATGGAGATACCCAATACAGATACTAACATCAACGAGGTGGTTGATTTAGAGAAGATTAACAGGGCCTTAGGACGTCATGGAGATTTTAAATCTCCAGGACCTGATGGTATTTATCCAGTCTTCCTTTAATTAGGAGGCTCAGCAATAATTTTGGTGCTGGAAAAGATTTTTAAAGCCAGCCTAAGACTTAACTATATTCCAATTCATTGGAGACAGACTAAGATCATCTTTATCCCAAAGCCGGGTAAAGATAACCACACTGAGCCTAAAGCATTTAGACCTATTAATTTGTCATCTTTTGTTTTGAAGACTCTTGAGAGACTGGTGTCAGACTATATAATACATGACATCTTGAGTAAGTCCAAATTACATGATAATCAACATGCCTATCGTGAAAGAAGGAGTACCATCTCTGCCCTTCAGAGTACTACGGAACGGATTGAACAGGAAATGTTTCCGGCAAATTTGTTCTTGCGATGTTTCTAGACATTTCTGGAGCTTTTGACTGCACAAAATTTGAGTTTATTCTAAAAAGCATGGATGAATTTGGTACTCCAAATTTCATCAAAACTTGGATTCATAAATTATTGAGTATGAGAGTTATCGTAGCTGAAAAGGGACAAGTCAGACTGGCGGTCAGAGCGAACAGGGAATTTCCGCAAGGAGGAGTTCTCTCCCCTGTGCTCTGGTGTCTAGTAGTAAATGATATTATTAATAGACTTAATGTTAACAGGGTGTTGTGCGTAGGGTATTCTGATGATCTAGTCCTTTTGACATCTTCAAGATGCCTAAGAACTACTTGCACTAGGTCTCTGGATGAGCTTCATGCGTGGTGCTGTCCTAGAGGTCTTTCTGTTAACGCAGATGAGTGTAAGGGCGTAATTTTTACAAGGAAAAGAAGGTTGCACGGTCTAACAGATATTCGCATTGGAGGTGTAGTTATTCCGTTCGATGATAAGGTTAAATATCTCGGCTTATTGTTAGACCATCGTTTAACTTGGAAGACTCATATTGAAGAAGCACGGCTTAAGTCCTTCAGAATTATCTTTGTTCTCAAGAGATTTATTGGAAGTAACTGGGGTCATCGTCCTCAAGTTATATACTTCCTTTATAGAACAGTTGTTCTCCCAACACTCCTTTATGGGGTAATATGTTGGTGGCATAGGATTGAACTGGTTATGTATCAGAAAATGTTAGAAAAGGTTCAAGCCATGATTGTCGTATGATAACTGGTGCTTTTAAATCTACAGCGCTGCACGGCATTGAGACAATTTTATGTATACCGCCTATAGATATCTTAATCAAAGAAAGTGCGGTTAAAGAAAACATAAGGCTTAAAAACCTAGGCCTTTGGCAAAGTAATCATGCATTGGGCTCATCTGCTCATATGCATATCCTGATCAAGAATATTGGAGGCTTACTGAACCTACCATGTGATATTGTTAGCTCTATAAGACATAAACAGAATTGGAGTTGTATTGATTGGGTTGATATTAGGCAAGATGACTTTGACTTGCTATGTTATACGGATGGTTCTGTCATTGAGAATGGTCTCAGGCGATGTAGTGCAGGTATATATACCGGGTAAAGTAAAGGAATCATTCCCTCTAGGTAGCCTGACTACTGTCTTTCAGGCAGAGGTACTGGCCATCGAAAGATGTGCCATGATGACAGATGGTTTTAGACTTAAGAATAAAAAGATAGGTATTTTAGTGATAGCAGAGCTGCGGTGCTGGCTCTCGGGAAAAGGCAGGTTAAATCACTATGCACACTTGGGTGTGTGAAGTGGCTTAACAGACTAGGTCGAAATAATATGGTCACTTTGGGCTGGGTAAAAGGGCATTCCAGAGCTGTAGGTAATGAAATAGCTGACGGATTAGCCAGGTACGGGTCTAATATAAAGACTCTAGTACAGGAACCTTATGTTCCTATTAGCGTGACTGTAATTAAAACGTGACTGGAGGAAAGGTCTTCTATAGAACATAGTAGAAGATGGACTAATAATACTGATTGTAGACAGACTAGGGTTTTCTTTGATAAACCCAATAAATTTAGATCAAAATTCCTTTGGAAACTGAATAAAGACCGTATGAGAATAGCCATACAATTTTTGACAGGACATGGGACTTTTAACTCCCACATATATATATAGAATAGGTTCATTGGACAACAACTTGTGCACATTCTGCGGAGCTGAGCCGGACACTGCTCAACATTAAATTTGATAATGAACTGCTTAGCCTTAAAGGACTTACGAAAGACATTCTTCGGAACTGAGACATTGGATCAAGAGGATGGACATAAATTGAGTTTACCTAGAATTGTTGGGTTTGCGAAAGTCGCCTCCCTTTACTTCGCATACGTTTGTTACATGTTATGCTGTAGGAAACTTGAAATTATTGGTTTATATTGTTCTTATGGAAAAGTATATCCTATAATTTTTTTATGAGTGGTTTAGGCTAGCGTTGGGCAACCAGGGCCCGTCAGTTCGATGATAATGATAATTACTAAGCAGAATGGTATAAATGAGACAACTGTAACACTGCTCGCACAGTTTCAATAAATGCAGTTCATTGCCAAGAATGCAGTTTCTGGCTGCGTTGCAGATAATCTTACTTTACTTCAATGTAGACTAATTTACAAAGTTTACAAGCGCACTGGCTGGTGCTTGATGCAATTTACGTTAGCCAAGCTTACAGCTGCGACCTTCTACATAATCCATACTATGTTATCGGGGTGAACCGGTCTACTTCTAACATACCCCGCAGACTTCTGAATGTGTAAAATAGCTGCTACAACATCGACATATTTTTCTTAGGGAAAATTATATATATCTTATAATTTTTTATGAGTGGTTTAGGCTAGCGTTGAGCAACCAGGGCCCGTCAGTTCGATGATAATGATAATTACTTTCTAAACAGAATGGTATAAATGAGACAAACTGTAATACTGCTCGCACAGTTTCAATAAATACAGTTCATTGCCAAGAATGCAGTTTCTGGCTGCGTTGCAGATAATCTTACTTTACTTCAATGTAGACTGATTTACAAAGTTTACAAGCGCACTGGCTGGTGCTTGATGCAATTGATGTTAGCCAAGCTTATAGCTACGAGCTTCTACATAATCCATACTCTGTTACCGGGTTGAACCGGTTTACTTCTAACATACCCCGCAGACTTCTGAATGTGTAAAATAGCTGCTACAAACATCGACATATTTTTCTTAGGGAAAATTTATATATCCTATAATTTTTTGATGAGTTGTTTAGGCTAGCGTTGGGCAACCAGAGTCCGTCAGTTCGATGATAATGATAACTTCCTAAACAGAATGGTGTAAATGAGACAAACTGTAATACTGCTCGCACCTGTTTCAATAAATACAGTTCATTGCCAAGAATGCAGTTTCTGGCTGCGTTGCAGATAATGTTACTTTACTTCAATGTAGACTGATTTACAAAGTTTACAAGCGCACTGGCTGATGCTTGATGCAATTAATGTTAGCCAAGCTTAAAGCTAAGTGCTTCTACATAATCCATACTTTGTTACCGGGTTGCGCTGGTTTACTTCCAACATACCCGACAGACTTCTGATTGAGCAAAATAGCTGCTGCAAGTATCGACTCCGTTTTGTTTTGTTAACAAACCCCTGCAGGGTACGATGATAAATTCCTACTGAAATTATGTGTCCTACTTACGTTTCACACGGCAAATGCTGAGTTAATCTTATCTTTTGGTTGGTTGTATTGGAACTTGATCGCTGTGTTTATATTACATGTTTGGGCCACAGATGAAGAATGTAAAAAAAACTCAAACAAAATTTTTAAACCCAAATTACGGTTCCAGTACGGTTTTTGCTTTTTACCGAAATCGCAACCGGAGCACAATTTTGGCCGGAACCGGAATTCCAGTTACTCCCTGGTAGTGTGGTAGTACGTCAGGCATAGGGAAAGTATTATGCAGAAAGTTTCCCTAAAATCAAGTGTGCGTCCTTAAAGATTAACCGAAATGAGCATAACGGTTAAGGTTGTGAGTGAAGCACAGAGCTAGGAAACGCTAAGGTAGCTATTGCATAGCGGTCTTTGATCACGCAGCATACCCAAATTATGGCGTGTGGTTCATATCTGCCTGTTCATTCCAATCGTCTTGCTTATCCGTTGCAACCGACACGGCGATTTCGATAGTGATGTGTCTTCTGATCTGAATTTCGTATAAAAATCTCGTTAACCAGCTCCAGCGTTCTAAATGTGATCCAGTTACTTCGTTGGATGTGAGTCCAGCCAAACGCTTCTACGGCAGCATTTTACAGGGCTTCTTTCTTGGAGTACCACAACATATCTAGGTTATCTGCTTCGTCGCCGACAGAGAGAAGCGATTTGAGCGTTTCACCTCTTAGTTGCTGGAAACATCTTGATCGTACCGTCGCTCGGTTCCAACGAAAATTCGTAACTGCTTCAGACTGAATATTGAGTGGTCGAATAGACGTACACTGAACACATGAGCGATAACTGTAACTCTAACTGAATTGATGTGACCCAGTACGAACGGCATGCATTGACTATTGACTTCCATTGTTGCCTGAGGCAGATAAAGTGCATTTGCTTCCGCGTTTTACCATGGTTAGATACTCAAGAGTCGAGGTGTGGTTGCTTATGGCGCAATTTGGTATTAGCGGCAATGGGATACCTGAAACCTACCAATGCAGTACTGCTGTTTTAAACCCTGTAACGGAGACAAGGAGACTAAGAATCGCAGCTGCTTGAGGTGTAGCAGATAGCGACGAGATCAAGCCTAGTAACAGGGAAACGAGTCATGAAGGGAGAAAATATGGAACTTTACAGAGGAAGAAATATGGCACGACACCGGGTCTATAATGTTTTATCATAACACAATCTAAATGTGTTAAAACTGCATTAAGCATGCAGACTTGTGACCGTTGTGGGTACCCGCTATCCGCGCACAGCTCTGAGCTATACCATAGCGTTCTTTGTTCACCCAAACACTAGAAGCTAAACTATGGACCGCATTTAGTTAAGCCACTTGATGCAAGGAAATATTTTCCGTGATTTTATGAAAGGAATTATTCAACCTTATACTGCCCCACAGTGACAGCAGCAGGGTGGCAGTAAGAAAATATAAGGGCGTGAGTCAAAATCTGTGCAATTTTTTATTTGAGTTGAGTTATAACAGAAAAAACCAATCGAAGATTGGCTCCGTTGAGACTAGCATATTTTTTGAATTTTGATTAATTTGCAGATATTTTTGGATTATCCACGTCTGAAACCTTTGGTGTTGCAGGTTGTTAATTTAGAATAGTATTACAACCTGTAAATAATATTATAACCAGATTATCCTAGTTTAATTAAGACAAAATCTGCAATGCACGTGTCGTGGTGATAAATATGCTCATGTATCTATCCCAACACGATGTATCGTGTTTTTAACACCACTGGTCCTATTTTGGTCGGTTTAACCCATTGCTCCATAAATTAATTTGTATTACGACTATCGTTAAAAACAGTTGCCGGACCCGAGGTGCTTACGTTTGAGTTTCTAATGGTATCTGTACGTTGTGTAATTTCCTGGAAATTTCTGAATTCAAATAACACAAACTTCCACTTTCGAAATTAGGTATTTAGCCCCGACTGTTTGGCCTATTTTACACGGATACAGTAAACCATATCACTGCCAATTACTAATATATAAATAATAACAATAGCACACTTTTTGTGCAGCCATGTAGAGGGTGGATTGCTCTACGAAATGATACCAAGATCACCTAGTAGCTGGAGCGGTTCGGAATCATTATATATATACATGTTTAGTCTGACCCATTTTGACCAGACCGGAGCCCACCAGATCTACTTTTACGGACCGAAGGAGTTGCAATCCGTTGTCGTGTCTAACTGAAAGGTACAAATAAAAATTTTATGCTTTCGAATGAGGTATAGTGTGAGTCATTCCACGCAGCCGAAGTTGAGTTATGCGTGTCACCCCAAAAAACCCCACAAACGGATACAGTCGAAATTTATCACTCTGGTTAGTGAGAAATCGTCGTTAGGCTCGTTCCACTTACTACACTCAGAATTCAACTAGTATCTAGCATGCGATCGTGATTTCATTTATAAGTTGTCGTTTTGCGTAATCACCTGTAACAGGATGTTTGATGTATATACCAACTCAAAACCTGCCGATGCACCCATTGAAAGGATTAAAACCTCGTGGACCCCAAACCCATTAACAACAACCGTAAACACATGAAGTATTCATGCGGTTCTTTAGGTAACGAAACCACGGTATTCGGCTCAGCGAAAAAACTATATATAGAGTGTTCTTTATGCCCTGTACCAAACAACTAAGAAGAAACTATATTTTGAAATTCGTTCTAACCGGCCCAAAAGAAAACGTCTGAGAAGGCATGAAACATCCGTGCTGGACTACAGATACCAGACCACCGTAGTCAGCATACCGAAAAACTAATATATTCTTGATACAACGTACGCAATACACAATCAAACAAATGAAAAGTCTCATTTTTGGAAATTAAAACGACTCTACGACCAATAATTAAGCTATTATGGGCTTAATTAGGGTGTTAATTAGCTACTTAGCTCAACTAATGATAAAATTGGTAAGTTGCCAAACTTCTAAAATATCAGGTGCACATCCTCACATGACAAGCTTTCAAACAAAAAAAGTTTTTTGAAATAGGTTCAGTGGTTCTTGAGGTCCATGAAAGACTAACGGACATCGACTTTTTTGCTCCCAGACAGAAAATATAAACGCTTCGCTCGGCGACCTCGCTCCGCTCAATAACCAAACTATCGAATACAAATTAAATATTGGAAATAGGATACGTTGATCTTAAACGCATTGAAAACCTCTGTAATGACATTAAATACTCGTGTTAGTCTCCATATAACGAAACCACCGTATCAGGATCAATGAAAAGCCATATATATACCATTCTTTATGCCCTGTACCAAACAACTGAAGACAAATTATATTTTGAAAATCGTTCTATACCCAAACCCATAGAAAACGTCTGAGAAAGTATGAAATATTCGTGCTGGACTCCAGATAACTAGACCACCATAGTCCGCATGCTAAAAAACCTATACATTGTTGATACCTTGTACAAATACATAATCAAAAAATGAAAACTCATTTTTGGAAATCGGATTTGGCGACGTCAAAACATCACCCTAAAAAACAGGCACAGGGTCGATGAATCACATTCTGGCCTACAACGGCCCCGGGAGTGCTCCCACAAAAAGTCGCTGTCAGCAACTAAATAAACAAAAAATGAGCCCGACTGCCACAAACTCATTAATAGGGCAAACCTGGCGGCTACGTTAGAACAACAGAAACAAAATTAGTTACTAGTTATTTTGACTTCCAATCCACTGCCACAGGCAGCTTATCAATACCCAGTTAATCAAAGTAGCAAAAGCATACATAAAACTGATATGCCGTGAGACTAACCAGGAGCCATTTGTACACGACAGTTCGATTGCGCTTGGATATTCGTTATCTGCTCACCGCCTCTGCCGATAACTAAAATACGTCAATATCCGTATAACCGCACTTGATAATCAAATTGCACCTGATGCCTCCTAATCATTCGTTTGTACAATGCGTTCGTTATACGTATTTTTAAACAAAACCATCGAACCAAGATGACAACACTCCTTGGAATTTTATAATACGGTATTATAAATTCGAAAATAAAAATTCAAATTTCCATTTTCATTCATTTCGAGAAAAGATCAACGTCACATCCTTAAACCATAGGTTCTTATCGACAAACGTTTTGGCACATTCCATAAGAAAATGCGCCATTTGGTTGCACAGAGAGCGAAGCGAGCAAGCATTTATTTGTATGCGCGCCGATATATGTTCCCGTGTTCGTCCGCCTGGCTAATTTTTTTCTAAATATCTCAATTTTCAAGCGGTCTTTTGCATATGATAGCTTATAATCTGCCTGTAAGTCCTGTCTATGTAACTCACCGTGGGGTTCGGCGGGCACCTTTTAAATAGGGTACCATTTAGTTATATCTCAAAACGCAGGCATCGTATCAAAAAATGTTGAATACCTTTTATGTTCGCCTTGATAAGATCTACAACTTTGTTGACCAACACTTTTTGTCAGACTAGAGTATAAGATAAGAAAATGTGGGACAAAGTGGGGTCCCAAAAGAACTTATTTTAAACATTTATATATCATGTTTTAATCGTTAACCAGCATTCTATGGTCGCTGAAAGCAATGGAGTGATTTATTTAAACGTATCTGTGACCAGTATTGACATTTTGGAACGCTACTGTATCGCCCGGGACCCCCCAAGAAGCATGCTTTATGCTCACCTGCCGTTTGATCTAGGCATGATCTTGTAGGTTTCAATCTAATGCTGTGATAAGTTGAATCCGCGAATATAAAGATTATTGAGGCTGCCGAAAATGAGTTGAGTGAAAAACGTGTCCGTGACTATAAACGTCACTCGCTCGCAGTTATACCGCTCGCTGCGCAATCGTGGGTTAACTCACCTTCTACTGTCGAAGCTTTACTATTGTTTCTTCGCTTTGTTATCTCTGAGGACGAAACAAAAATGCACCAATTAACCGACAAATTTATACTATTAACTTGCAAGCGACTGTGAAACGGAGCGAACGTAGTTTCATCTAGTGGTAATTATGTGTCATCATTTGTAACAGGCAACAGGCTTTGTGTTTGACTTATATACTACACCAGAACCTCTGTACCATGACCCCATTGAAAACCCTAAAACCTCGTGGAAACAAAACCCACCAAAAACTGAAATCGAACAAAACATTAGAGCTAATCTCTAGATAACAATAAGCGAATATGATTAATACAATAGTCGTATTCAGCATGTCTAAAACTTATATATAGACCATGTTTGATACCCTGCAAGAAATATATAACCAAACAAATGAAAATTCACTATATTGTGGAAATCATCGTGAAACCCTAGAGAACTCCATGAAAAGGTATAATGTAGTCAAGTTGGACTCTAAATAACAAAACATTCGTATTCAGCGTGGTTGATAACCTAATAGACGCTCGTTATAAAGTAAAAATACGCAACAGCTTGCCGAAATTTGAAAAATCGTTATTTAAGGCAAAGGATGAACGGGCCATATTCGGGTTTCCAGCGGCCCCACAAAAAAGTCGCAACGGGCAACGCAAATCTAGGCGAGCCGATGATCAAAGTTGTAGATCTCGATGAGTTGTATCGTTTTTTTTCGATGCGAAGCCTGTGTCGCGAGATATACGCTGCGAAAACTGATACCCGTATGACCCAATTTTGCAAAAAAACCCTTAAAAGCCCTGTCTTTTGTCACTTTGACACCGAAGATGCGGTCGGAGTTGTTGACGTTCAACCAAAGGGCACATCGTTATCACTTTTACTTACCCAATAAAACAATTTATTGCAATCCATCTGCCCCAAAATGAGTTATGCGTAAAAGAAATAGACAAGGAATTTTCACGATTTTCCGTTTTGCTACTACCTAATGAAGACTTTATATAATCCTCACTTTCCTGGACATATCCAACAATCGTTCTCCCTACTTCGGACAGACTAATTTTAAAAATTCAATATTAAAATTAGCTTCCACATTTTCGTTATATAGAAAGCTAAAGCTATCGAAGTTATAATTTCGATGCAAAATACTGCGCAAATTGTGCTGAATTTTATTACTAATTTTGTAGAAAATTTGACTCTGTTTTCGAAAATCGCCAGAATTATCTCTGATTTTTCAAGAAAAGGTGTTCTTACATATCTGAAAAATTGCATGTGTATAGTCATTAGTTTTAATAGAACCATGCAGTGCTTTTCTAAGCAGCACGTGTTTTCCATACATAACCAATGTTTTTATGTAGCACCTATGGAAACAAATAGTAAGCTCGCGCTTACTAATAAACGACCGCCAAATCTTAATCGTTATTACCAACTATAACATTTCTTCCAGATAGCAGTAACCAACAAGTTTTGTATAAAAAACACTTACTCAAGCCGACCATTGAATCAGGTACTTCGAAATTCTCCACTACAACTCCGTCCAGCCCACTAAAACAAGTAAAATCACACAGGCGCTGGAAGCAGCCATATTTTCGTAGCTGTTTAGCCTTAAAAATTCTACGCGAATAGATAGTTACTGGCTTCTCCTGAGTGGATGGCGGGGGCGCCCCACAACCGGAGCCCTATGGAAAAATTCTTGGGGATCACACCTTGAAGCACCCCCAAATGATAAAACTTGACAAAATTAAAAAATTCATTTCAGTATTTAAAAATAAGTTAATTGCTGCAATGCAAAAAATTGGTTGGAAAGTTGGTTTTCACCTTAATATAAATGTTTTTGCAACGTCCCTGAAGCCATTCTAATTTAAAACAACGTTTTTGCTTAAAGATATTAAGTTTGCAAATGAACCATGGGTCGCAGAGTAAAACCAATACCGGCAATGAGTTTCCCTTGCCCGAAAACTCACAAGTGAAACTTTTCAGCCGCCCAGGACGTCAAAACAAATTTTCTAATTTTGGGACGAGCAACCATGAAAATGCCATACCTCAAACCCCATAAATCCAGAACCGGAGCCTTAATCCAAAAACAAAAAATGCATCGGCATTTATCATTTTACTATGACAAAAACCATCCAGAGAAAAAAATTCGATTGTTAAGATAAAAATAACCTTGCTTCCGTGAAGGGTACTAAAACGGGGTAAAATGGGGCCAAAAACCATATTTTGACCCCTGAACCATACCACAAATCAAAAAACGCTCGGGGGTGTAGACGGTAAATCGACTATGCCGGTTCGAATGAGCCCAAGATCATGAAAATCGGTTAAGGCGTTCTCGAGTTATGGCCGATCACACCCACACAGACGGAATTTAACAGATTTCACCCCTGCAACACACAATCTCCACTACATTTCACTACGTTCTGATTATATATATATCAGGGAGTAACCGGAATTCCGCTTCTGGTTGTGGCGAAAATCATGTTCCGGTTGCGGTTCCAACAAAGGGCAAAAACCATACCGGAACCGGAATTCCGGTTTAAAAATTTTGTCTGAAATTTTCCAAATTTTTCTGCTTCATCTGTGATCCAAACATATGTAATATATATTCGGTTCCGGTTATTCCCTAATATATATCTTGTCGTGGTTATAAAAACCATGGCAACGCGTAAAAACATAACTATGACACTACTCGGAAAGTTGGTAGCGTGGCATTTACGAACATATAGTAGAAGACAAATTTTGGACTCTCTTCGAAACCATAGAGAACTGGCTAGTCCAAAGTGGGGGGCGGGCCCCCGGCATTTTCGGCTGCCCCCGGCAAAAATTCAGGTACCCCAGGGCCCAAAGCCCCTTTCTGAGAAAAATAAACGTTTAAACGCGACAAGATCCGGCAAAAAATGGCCCCCGGCAGGTGAGCCGTGGGCCCCTGGCTATAATTTCCAAGGTTTGGACTAGCCAGGAGAAGATATGCAGATTTCTAGTCAAAACAGCATATTTTGGCCCAACAAATAAAAATTCTCCAATTTTTTTGACCGTGTAAGAAAGTATATACCTGGGGCGCACAAAATTTAGCTCAGGCACGACCTGGTGGAACCTGGGGAGGCCGAAATAAATGACCTTTTCCCCATATTTGGAGAAGCGAGAATGCAGAGTTGACTCACATGACTTTTAGACATTGCGCCACATGGCTATATCTAATAGGCACCGGTTTTAAATTTGGTATTTCATACGATAAGCAATTACTGTTGATTTCACACAAAATGGCAATTTTGCGTTTTGAATTTCAAAATTTCACGAATTTGGACTCTTTAACTCCAGTGTAACGTAATTGAAACGTTATATATAGCTATATATCAGGGAATAACCGAAATAGAAATTTACTGGAACCGGAACCGTCCATTTAAACCGAATCCGGAACCTGGTTTTCGAAATTTATATATATATATAGTAAAACAGATTAAGGAAGAAATGAGAGTATAGTGGAATTAAAATACATTAAAATAACTTTTACATTAAACTTAATGTATTGCGATGGCATTATTGCCTTCCTGAAACTTTAAAGAGACTGAGGAAGCTAATAATGTTTATTTATCGATCAATATGTTGGTTTTGACCATCCAGAGCAAAAAAATGCCTTCCACAATAATTCACTCTTGCATATACTGCGTCAAATAGAATGTGCTTACAACGCATGGCGCGAAGAATAAACACTTTCGCTTTGTCTCTAGTCGCCTCCCTTTAGTACACATATGTGTTTACATGTTGTTCTGTAGGAAACTTGAAATTATTGCCTTTGTATGGTTCGAAGACAAAATAATAGAAGTTACTTTTCTGATCAGTGGTCACAAATGCTGTTTAGGCTAGCGTTGGACAAACAGTGCCCCGCAGTTAACTTTCTACTTAGATTGCTATAAATTAGACAAACTGTGATGCTGCTCGCACAGTTTCAATAAATACAGTTCATTGCCAAGAAAGCAGTTTCTGACTGCGTTGCAGATACCGTTACTTTACTTTAATTTAGACTGATTTCCAAGGGTACCAGCGCACTGGCTGGTGATTGACGCAATTTGTATTTGCCAAGCATACACTTAGTACTCCTACGTACGCTATACTCTGTTACTGGGTTGGACCGGTTTAATTCGAACGTACCCCGCAGACTTCTGAATACGTAAAATAGCTGCTACAAGCATCGACCTGGCTTTGGTTTGTTAAGAAAACTCCTGCAGGTTATAATGAAAAATTTCTAATGAAATTATGTGCCCCACTTACGTTTCACACGGCAAATTGCTTAGTTAATCTTTGACTTGTTGAGCGAAGCGTTTTTATTTTCTGTCTGGGAGTAAAATAGAGAATTTTGCAATATTTGTGTTATTTATTGAAATAGAGCCGTCTCGATCAAACCATTATAGGGTTTTTTGGGTCGAAGAATTCAAATATAATATTTTACCAATGATAAAGACCTATACGATGTAGTTACAAGAACATAAAATTGAGTACATTCGTAATGTCACAGCCCAAGCTCCGCTCACAAATATAGTTCCACTACCGACTAGTTGTATTTGCTTAGTTTGCTTGGTTGTATTGGAGCTTGATCATTGTATAATATATATTACATATATTTGGCTCACAGATGAGCAAAAATGTGGAAATTTTCAAACAAAATTTTTAAACCGGAATTCCGGTTCCGGTAACGTTTTTGCCGTTTGCCGGAACGGCAACCGGAACACGATTTTCGCCGGATCCTGACCTCCAGTTACTCCCTACTATATCATCATCATCCATTTATAGTCGTTGTTCCACTTAGCGTGGGTATGACTTCACCATGACCGTATAGCAGATCTCCATTTATCCCTGTCCATTGCCTCAGCTGGGGTGAGTCCTAGTTTAGCTAGATCAGTTGCAGGGAATAACCGGAACCGAAATTTACCGGAACCGGAACCAGCAACCGGAACCGTCCATTTAAACCGGATCCGGAACCGGAACCGGAACCTGGTCTTCGAAATTTATATATAGTAAAACAGATGAAGGAAAAAATCAAGGTATAGTGGATTTAAAATACATTAAAAATAACTTTTACATTAAACTTAATGTATTACGGTGGTATTATTGCCTTTCTGAAACTTTAAAGAGACTGAGGAAGCTAATAATATTTATTTATCGATCAAATATGTCGATTTTTGGACACCCAGAGCAAAAAATGCCTTCCACTATACACCATTGCGTATACTGTGTCAAATCGAATATGCTTACAAAGCTTGGAGCGTAGAATACACACTTTCGCTCTGTCTCCAGTCGCCTTCCTTTACTACACATACGTTTGTTACATGTTCTTCTGTAAGAAACTTGAAATTATTGGTTTATATGATTCTAAGAGAAAATAGTAGATAGAAGGTAATTTTCTGATCAGTGGCGAGGGACACTGTTTAGGCTAGTGCCGTTAAGTTTTGGACAAACAGTGCCCGTAAGTTACATGATAATGATGATAACTTTCTAATCAGAATGCTATAAATGAGACACATTGTGTTGCTGCTCGCACAGTTTCTTCTGGATGTGTAAAATAGCTGCTACAAGCATCGACGTGGCTTTGATTTGCTAACAAACTCTTGCAGGTTATTATAAAAAATTCCAACTGAAATTATGTGCACTACTTACGTTTCAAACGTCAAATTGCTTGGTTAATCTTTGCTTTTGCTTGGTTGTATTGGAGCTTGATCATTGTACAATATATATTACATATGTTTGGATCAAAGATGATGCAAAAAACGTGGAAAATTTCAAACAAAATTTTTAAACCGGAATTCCGGTTCCGGTATGGTTTTTGCCCTTTGCCGGAACCGCAACCGGAACACGATTTTCGCCGGAACCGGAACCGGAATTCCGGTTACTCCCTGATCAGTTGGTATATACAAGGTGGTCCCAGCGTTTCTTTAGTCGGCCTCCAGGCGCCACGCCTACAAAGCTGATTTCGCTGACTTTTTGAATAATGCCGTCAGTTGAACGGTGGACATGGCCGAACCATCGCATTCGGGATTTGACAATGTCTTTTTCAAGGTGATTCAACCCTACTTTTTGTAGCAACTCGTTGTTAGTAATATAATCCTGCCAGCGGATGCCAGTCATCCATCTCAACATTTTCATGTCGGTGCTGATGAGACGTTTTAGCGTTTCACTTGTGAGCGCCCATGTTTCCGATGCGTACGTAAGCACTGGCCTAATGCACGGGGCGAAAACTTTGCCCCTGAGCTTTAATGGTAAGCTTTTGTTGACTAGTAGACTGGCAAGTTCTTTCCACTTTAGCCACGACGCCTGGATTCTTGCTTTAACTGCACCAAGAGTATGGCATTTGGAGTCTACCCGATCTCCAAGGTAGGTGAATGAATCTACTACCTCGTATTTTGTATCGCCTATTGCCAAAAAAGTTGGTTGGCTTTGTGTTGTTCTAGCCTCGATGCATTGTTGGCATGTGTAGTTTACGGTTGTTCTGGGGATTATACGTAGGCCGGAGCAGCGTTTGTGTACCCACTTTGTACACACGGTGCATTGCAGTGAATTTGACCCAACTCCTTTTCCACAGCATGCACAAGGATATAAAACTGATTGTACTGGCCTACCGTCGCTACATGTTATCATGATTTTAGTTTTTGTATTATTTACGCGTAGACCAATCGCTTCAAGACTATTGCACCATATTTGTAGTCGGTTGCTTAGTTCTTGCTCAGTTTGCGGTAATCACGAGGTTATCGGCAAACAGCACCTCCCATTCTCTGGCTCGCATGCTTCTTGCATTACAATCGCGAAGAGCAGAGGGCTAAGAGCAGATCCTTGATCTACGCCGACTGTTATATCGAAGTATTCAGAACAACTGTTGAGGCCTTTCACCTTTGATGTCGATCGGATATACAGTTCCATTACCTTTTGAATGAGTATCTCCGGTACACTTTCTTTTCTCAAAGCCTCTATATATATCCGATATAGCCTCTATATATATATCTATGGAACAACCGCTCCCTGCTATATATATCTATATATATGCGTGTAAATTTTTCATACATTGTGCTTTTGTATCTATAGAAAAAAATTCCCTGTCCACTACTGGCCTGTCCACAGCCCTCCGAAAAGTTGGGGGGGGGGACTTCGGGGGGCCCCATGTTCATTCTCGGGGGAAAATTAAAAGTGGGGAATAAATTTTGCTTAAAAATACTAAAATTTCCACATTTTCATGCATTTTACTACTCTAAATGTATTTTCAAGCTAAAAGCGATATTTTAGAATTATAAATAGTGCTGATTAATGTTTTAACAACAATTTGCAAACAAAAAATCATAAATTTCAGACACAAAAATTTTTGGAATTAGTTGAACATGGGGGGTTTCGGCCGAGTGGGGGGACGGACATGTGGAAAATCTCACGAACATGGGGGGATTTGGAAAGTGGGGGTCCCCCACTGTGGACAGTCCAGCACTAAAATTAAACACTTGGATACAGATGAAAAAATTGTTTCGAAATATTTGGGTACGTCATCTTTCGTTCCTCTCAAATATAAGCTTAATTTCGATTTCGAAGAATATAAGGTTCAGTTTTGTATTTATTTGTTTGAATCTTCGTACCAGAAGCAGTCCATGCTTAACATTTATGAATGTAATACCAAAGCGACTAAAATGGCACACTGTTGAACGTAACGACTAAAAATATTTATGCTGCATGAGAAGTCTGTATGCTCATAAATAACAGTCACCCGACTGAAATCGGACCGCCGTAAAAACGCCAATCGATGATTTCTAAATATCGAAAGTTACTAAGTTAGTCGCCTTAGTGTCCATGGTTCGCTTTGACATGTGTTGCTTTTGATGCAAATATTGCTGGCGTAATGTATTCAATGTGGACGTTTGAAAATGGCTCAGAAAACTCACTTTCATACGCACCTCAAAAATAGTAAAATTTTAGATATTTTCTAGTCTTTATTTGAAACCATGATGGATATATCTATGTGTAGGTTTTTGGGTTGTTTAAAATGCCTATAGCTTCGGAAGATATGTAATGCAGTGTTTGGTTGCAGAGAAGTAGGCTCTCTCGCTTTGTCAAGCTCTTTGTGCAAATATGCTGAACTTCATAGCTGCACTAATAGCAAAATAAACCAACTAATCAAACTAACTTACTTAGCGGTTATGCCCGAGTTAATAGTATTTGGCATCGGCATTCCGTTTTCGTGCACTGGTCTAGCTGCAATAATAATAAACTAAATATAATGTGCTAATAAACAACTGCGAAATTTTTTCAAGCACTTGTTGATCAGATCTTTTTCACTGTTAGCCAAGACGGCAAGGCCAAGTAAGTTATTTCATCACCAATCACGGTTAAACCTAAAGAAATACTGTCTTTCTTAATAGATTACCAAAGATCGACAGTGACTGCTTCGTTAATCATATTTAAAAATTGCCTATTTAAAAATTACATCAGGTTGGGAGGTTTAGGTAGGTAGTCGGCAAACTTCACGCTTATTCTGCTTGTATCTAATAATTCTGCGTATATAATTCATTTATTTTGTTTTGTCAACATTAGTATGGGTAGCTAAATAAACAAACGTCTATAACACAGATATAACCACAAATGCGATTCAAGTAATGAAAGTACATTAATACATTATATAAATGAAGAATCGAAAGGGCATATGCGTCATATCGACAACAATGAAGCATATGCGCAATGGCCGGCGCATTCACTTCATAATTATATACAGTGCCCTAGTAAAAGTGGCGTGCATTGTAGGTTGCGTCATAAGATACGAAAAAATCGAAATAGTTTAAAAAGGTTGTGTAGTGTAACGTTTAAGACGCTTTAGCTGTTAGACACAACTGATCAAATTCGAAAACAGTATTAGTACACAAGTATGGCTGCTTGAAATAAAATAAAACAAATTCAACACAATAGAAAACAGTATTAGTACACAAGTATGGCTGCTTGAAATAAAATAAAACAAATTCAACACAATAGTACCTATGAATGGTCACCTGACAAAAACCAACGAACATTGAAAACCATCTAACATCCAGCTAGCAAAGTGCAATAGTCCATTTATAATCGACGCTAGACACCAGTTTTGTATTGCCATTGCTCGCTCATTCACAATATTGAAAACCCCATCGATTTGGTTAAAACAACAGTGTTATTGCTCAGCTTTTAAAGAGTGGTATTTCATGGACCGCTGAGTTGATTCCGATATCGTATATACAATTCATTTTTTTTTGGGTTTGTTGTTGTGTGTTGTTGGGTTTTTTGTTGTTGTTTTTGTTTTTTTTTTTTGTTTTTTTTTTGTTTTTTTTTTTTTTTTGTTTTTTTTTTATTTTTGTTTTTTTGTCTTTTTGTTTTTGTTTGTATATGTTTTTTGTATTTTTTTATTGTATTTTGTTTATTTTTTGAGGCTTTTTTATAGTTTTTATTTATTTTATTGCGTTTCTTATTTATTTTTTTTTTATATTTTTCTAGTGTTTTGTGTGTGGTGTTTTATTTGTTTAGTATTAGTTTGCGTGCGGTGTTAGGGCGTCTTTTGCTCATGGGTTCTTTTCGGAGTCGTTGTTCGTTCGGATGTGTTGTTGAGGGTAGGTTGTTTAAATTTTGTTTGATTTTTTTTTTTTTTTGTTTATTTATATTTAATGATAGGTTGAGATTTTTTGTGTGATTAGTTTTAGAGGGTTTTTTTTGGGGTTTGTTATGAGTATGTTGTGGTATTTTTAGGTTTGGGGATAGTTTTTTTATTGATGTTGGAGTTTGGGTTGTTGTTAATTGGTGGCTATGGTTTTATTGGTATGTTATTGTTTTATTGGGGTGGAATTTTTTTTGGATGTTATTTATTGATTGAGGTGTGTGTTTTTATAGTTTATTGATTTTTTTTGTTTTGTCTAGGTGTTTGTTGTTTTTATTATTTTTTTTTGTTATAATTTTTGTTTTGGTTGTGTTGTGTAGTGGGAGGGATGGAGAAGAGGAAGTGTTTGTTCGCTATGGTTGTGTCTAAAAACCGACATATTTGATCGATAAATAAACATTATTAGCTTCCTCAGTCTCTTTAAAGTTTCAGAAAGGCAATAATACCATCGCAATACATTAAGTTTAATGTAAAAGTTATTTTTAATGCATTTAAATCCACTATACCTTCATTTCTTCCATCATCTGTTTTACTATATATAAATTTCGAAGACCAGGTTCCGGTTCCGGTTCCGGTTTAAATGGACGGTTCCGGTTCCGGTAAATTTCGGTTTTGGTTATTCCCTGTTTACAATAATTGTGATATCACTTCTTTCATTAGTGATGCTGTAGTCAGACATCAGTTTGCCAATGGGTATTGTGTTTGCAGAAGTTTAATAAACTTTATTAAATCTAACTCAATGGCTGGCAGATTGGGTAATGTGTGGATGTTGCAATATCAAATGTGTGACGCCACAACAAATGGATACACTATCACTTTACCAGTACGGTACGTACAACCTAAATCGGAAATGTGCAACAACAGGAGATAATACCTTTCATGCCAAGAACTGAACCATTGCGTATCAATTCAGTAAAATTAAAAGAAATATTAATGAACATTTTGCTTTGGGGTGAATAATGGGCATACGTAATTATTTTGCTAGTGAAACGAGTTGGTTTCGTTGTTTTAAAAGCACGTTATGTGCTTTACTACTCCTGTGAGGCGTTGCCCTGGGCTATAAATAAAGCTAAATTAGGGCAACGTAATTGTAAAATTTTGACCTTTTTCAAAAAAATTTGTTGTACGTTGATGGCTAGATGGGGCTATAAATTTTCCCATAGAGTTGCAAAGCTGGATACGATTAATGCAATTGTGCGTATGTCAAAAGCAACTAAATCAGCAAGCACTAAAGGGCAGTACAACATAAAATTGTTTCCTTGAAATTATAATTCTCTTTCTGTGATTGTACAAATCACCTACGTTGTTGTTATTGCTTACCAATAACAAACCCTGTATGATTTTCCCATAGAGTTGCAAAGCTGGATACGATTAATGCAATTGTGCGTATGTCAAAAGCAGCTAAATCAGCAAGCACTAAAGGGCAGTACAACATAAAAATTGTTTCCTTGAAATTATAATTCTCTTTCTGTGATTGTACAAATCACCTACGTTGTTGTTATTGCTTACCAATAACAAACCCTGTGTGATTAGATGAAACATCCTGCTGGAACTAACCGAAAATTTTTCAACTTGTAACACGAACCCGAAACGTGAACTGTTTTCAAAACTTTTCCGCTCGAATGGTTAGGTCCCGTCAGTTTGCAAAAAAAATTCTGGCCTGCCCACAGTGGGCCCTCACTTTTCAAATCCACCATGTTCGTGAGATTTTCACCTATATCCGTCACCCCCATGTTCAACTAATTCCAAAAAAATTTTTATGTCTAAATACTTATGTTTTTGTTTGCAAATTGTTTTTAAACATTAATTATCACTATTTATAATGCTAACATGTCGTTTTGTAGCTTGAAAATACACCCCCCACGGTAGTAAGGAAAATATGGAAATATTTAGTATTGTCTGAAACATGCCAAAAAACAAATCATAATCAACTAAAATAGCGATCGCAATCTCATCGGAAACTTACAACGGGGAGTATATACAGGTAAGTTAGTTCGGCGACAGTGTGCCTCCCGCGTGGGCCCACCTGTTGGCCTGAAATCAATAGCATGCACGATCTGCGATGTAGATCCTAACAGCTGTCGCTTGCTAGCGACAATCGTAAGCCTCCTATGTTCACACAGACTCACATGATTTTCCTTTTTGTATAGAAGTTTTACCCAATGTTCGAAACTCGATTTTCCAAATATTAGTCATTTTTGTTTTGGGCAGACGTGAAGCAGCATTACTAGTTGCTACATATTAAAATGCAACACAAAATTTAAAAGGTACAGATTAACGAATTAACTAATAATCACTACGACACCACACATAACAATAAACTTTATTATTTGAAAATTAAAGAAGGAGACAATGTACGGCTATATAACTATTAACACGGCGAAAACAGTAGACTAATAGAAACAGATCGAGCGTGGCTAGTCTGCGCTCAGTGACTGTAATACGTTCGTATACTTATGGCAATGCTATGAACACTTTCAGCACATATCAAAGCCATAGAATCTCACGGTTCTAATTTCAAATGCCAAAACGAACAGTAACTATAATTATAGAACACTATATTTATACGTAGATAACTTTCAAGAAAAATTACACAATTCCAAACATTATTGCTAGCACTTTCCGTACTAAATACACACCATACATACAAGAGTGCGCCATTTCGAATTTCGTATACACCCATTATAAACCTCCATTTACAACTGAAACGAAAATGGCAAAAATTTAGTTCTTCACGCCAAAATATAACATTCTTAAAAGTCCCCTCTGTCATTCCATATGAATAACGGCATAGCCAGTGACGCTTTGAAAAATGAATTAATCAAATTTAAAGAGTTAAATAACCCTGTAAGTCTGTTACGTATATATACTCATACCCACAATAAACAAGAAAACCGTAAAAACTTTGCAAATACTCTTTTTGAACATTTTAAACTTTGGTTTTCGATTGAAATGACTAATATGGCCAGTCCATGCTACTCGATACGAATTTATCGTGTTTGTTGCTGTTTGATAGAGATCATACACATAAACTTTACTGCTTGCACCGTAGAATAGTAATTTATGAGGTCAGAAGTAACAAACATGTCATGTCCGACAGGTTAATCGCCAGTTTTTTTTAATTTTGTCGTACCATGCAACCCGGTGGTATCGGGCTACTTGATACACCACTTCATACTGCGTTTGGGACGGGTAAGTTTATACAATACATATATATATATACAACTTTTAAGCTTCACTTAAAAGCACTTAATTTGTGGTTACATAAAAAGTCGACTACTTTTACCGGGCTTGGTAGGTATACTTACGGGAGTACAACACAATATCGAGAGAAACTGTATATTTTCCTGGCTTTCGAGCCGAATTCTTGCTTTGAATAACAATACATATAGATCTATGTTAACCTTAATAGAATTTTGGCAGCAAAAATCCTAAAGCATTATACTTTTCACGGGATATTGGACAGATTTTTGCTCAAGTGAGAAACATTGTATATATTTCACGGATAATATACAGTATTGCTAAACAGCCAGTGATAGGTCTCCTGTTAATGAATTAAATCGTCGCATTTGCCAAATATTTACGGCCCTTTGTAAAGTGAAGTCCGGATTACGTGTCACGGTGCCTGGTGAATAGTAGCCCAGATTCACCGTATAACAGTCTCATTTAATAATGAGCTATGCGTAACACAGACAAAAATTTTTTATAAAGTTTTCAGCTGTTTGAGAAATTCCGCTCCCCCATTTGAATACAAAATCTTTGAAACTTTCGTCAGATCATAGACTATCCTTCATTCAATGATAGATTTTTAAACGTCACAGACTGTCGCCAAGAACTTAATAGGCAAAATTAACTTGGACACAACAGATCAAATTAAAGTTACTTAGTTCTCTAGTAAAGCACATACTTTTACCGTCTTCAAGGGGTCTTTTTTCGCCACTACCGATCTTTGCCGCCAACTGAAAAATATATTAATATTAACCGTGACGGCAACCGCTAATAAACAATAATTACGTTTAACTTTTATATAAATCTTTATAAGCCTTACAGGAACAACGAGCTGTCCAGTCTTCCACACCTGACATGTCTACCAAAGGGGGAAGGAAGCCAGATTCTTCGCCCTGTAGCAGTATTATGGCGGTTCCCATAGGACATCTCCCAGCTGGCCTGTACACAGTACCCCCACTTTTCGGAGGGCATGTTTATTCTCGGGGGAAATTTCAATGTGGTAGGGGAATAAAATTTTGCTTAAAAATATTAAATATTTCCATATTTTCGTGTAGTTTTACTGCAGTTATTTTCATCTCTAAAATGATGTTCTAGCATTAGAAATACTGGCGTATATACGTAATTAATGTTTGAAAAACATTTTGCATATAAAAACATAAATTTTGAGACATAAAAATTTTTTGGATTCAGTTGAACATGGGGTCGGCGAGTGGGAGGACGTTAGGCGTACACCCAGGTCCCCGCCCACCTTGCCTGCCAGAAATCATACAACTAATAAGTCTGGCCTATCCCCAGTGGTGGGGATGGCGGAACCCCCACTTTCCAAATCCCCATGTCCACACATCCCCAATCGATCGAAACCACCTATGTTCAACTAAATCCAAAAATTTTATGTCTCTAAATGTATGTTTTCTGTATGCAAAATGTTTTAGAACATTAATTAACACTGTTTCTAATGCTACAACGGCGCTTTAAAGTCTGAAAATACTTATATATAGATTAAAACTACATGAAAATATGGAAACATTTATCCTGTTTGAGCGAAATGAATCCCCACTTAAAAATTTTCCCCGAGAACGAAAATGTGGCGCCCGAAGTTCCACCCCCCACTTTTCGGACGGCTGTGGACAGATCAGTACGTAGTAGCAGCCAGGGTGCTGGTTTCCTGTTTTTCAGAGCGATACTTGAGCTTTGAGTGTCTAGCTTATCTGCAAATAGAGAAAGGGGGCTGGATTTTCAAGTTCCAGCGGATTTCAGTGACTCCTGGGGTCATGTCTTTTAAGTAAATTTTGGCCTCCCCCGTTCATACCCCCAGGTACTTCAGCCGCTAAAAAATACCAAACATTTGTTCTGACGGACAAAAAATATACAAATTTTTATATACTCCTTTTGGCTAAAAAATCCATATATATATAAATTTTTTCCCTGCGGGACTAAAAAAGCTAAAATTTCACTTGATATATATTTACAACTGCAATCAGCTGCTAAATTCCATATATTTTTAACGTTTTCGCATATTACATTAGCTTATTCTCCCCAGTTGAGCTGATGCCTGGGGAGATTCCACCCCAGGCCTTTTCCGTTCCTCTAGATCTGAACAGGCGGGACCTTTGGCTTGGGCAGATGGATTCCTGGAATATATAGCTCATTTCTACGCGTTCAGGGTGTTTCCCTAGATCTTTCAGGAAAATGGTTATCGGGATTTCATAGAGATTTGTTCTTCCCTGTTTTTCATTTACCCCTGACTTCATTGATTAACTCGTAATTTTCACTAACAAAAGTGGCCAAAGTTCCCCGAACATGGACGCAGAAAAACTTATTTTCTACGTACTCCCACATTCTTTCTCGCTGCCGAAATTACTATTAAGCGATGGTAACGTTCATGAGACCCGTTTCCTGAGATCCTTCATGGATCTAAAGAAACCCGCAATATTATTAAGCTGAAAACCTTTTGTTTAGGATGTCTGGTTTTATAGTACCAGTGGGTGACCAGATAGTTTTGTGGGTACCCATGGGTTCAAAATTTTTGCACGCGCACACCCCTGGGACAAAATTCTACACCCAGCTGCATGTATATTTTAGCTAGATTTTAAATGCTGAGCAGTGTTCCAGAATAGTATTACGCAGGACTACAATTGATCAAATACCGTTCCGTAACAATTTTAGGCGAAATTACAAAATGATAATCGATTCAACATAGCCCAGGGCCTGTAAAGGGTCATGAAAAAATGTAATCATTTTAATCAATTCATCAATGTCGAAACGACATTTCAGTTAAATTCCCGATTTTCCCTGGTTGAAATGGGATTCCCGGTTTCTCTTGGTCGTGACACCCTGGGTGTTCTTTAGAGGCGCGAAGCGATGTTCCGGCATCTTTTCCCAAAATCGACCCAAGTAGTCTCAGGTCGTGGCCCTAAGGGCCCCAAAATTCAACCGGAGCGGAGTGATCTAAGTTAAATTGGGCTCATTTTGTAAACCAAGAAGTCTTTATAAGACTGTACATGCTTTGCTACGCGGTTCTTTTAGGATGCAGGATTTTGGTAGAGAAGCAGAAGGGTTGTCTAAAGGGCCCATGAGACACAAAATAAAAAATGGTATATAAATCTCCACTAACGTTTGAAATGCATATACGGATGTTTTTGGTCTCGTTTTACATAGCAATTTATACTCAATACCGCAAAAGACATGTCGCCATTGTCATCATTTACACCGCAAGTTTGGGGTAAAAGGGTTTTTCAGTGAGCCCAAGGGACCCAAAATGCACGAAAATGGCAATATCTCCACAACCCTTCACGCTATATAAGTATCATTATTATAATTTATCCTCTTCTATATAGCTGCAATTAAAATTATTTACACTGCAAGTCTGGGTGAAAACGCACGAAAATGGCAATATCTCCACAACCCTTCAAGCTATATAAGTATCATTATTATAATTTATCCTCTTCTATATAGCTGCAATTAAAATTATTTACACTGCAAGTCTGGGTGAAAACGGATTTTTCCAGCAGCCATGGGACCCAAAATACACCAAAATCATCTCCACAACCGCTCGAGCTATAATGTGTGAGTAAACTTAACGTTACCCCGCTAACCATCCTATTTTGTCATTACCGATATCGAATTGAAAACCCTTGTTACGGAAAACAGACTTATATAATTTAATTCCGTTTTTCGCTAACCGAAAATTGGCAAAACTAAATTCAAGTACCACAAATTAGACCTTGTGTTCAATCAGAATTTCGGCGACTTCACTTTCCAGAAATTCTGTTCCCTAATAAATTATCATTTAAATTTGTTATATTATTCAATTTGTTATATTATTTAAATAAATTATTCAGTGTTCGCGAACAAATTTAACACCAAAAGTGAAGTCACAATCAAATTGACAAATTTTCGTACTCAAAAAATTGGGTAATTTTACTTCAATATTCGACAACACAAAATTGTTAGATTTTAATCGCCAGCGCTGTGTTCGCGAACAGTTTTACGCCGATTTTAATTGACCAAAAAGCGTTCCGTAATAAATTTTATGCAGAAATACAAATCGGATGGTTGGCGGGGTCACATTAAGTTTACTCGCGCATAAGGGTGTTTTAGTCAAATTTTTTGGAGTAATTTATCACAGTACTTGAACATTACCAGCACAATAATTGGGTATAACGTTTTAACTATCTAAGGTGGGTTCTACGAATTTGGAGGGGAATGGGGGGCCTGGCATTTTCGGTTCCCCCTGGTTCAGAACAGGTGCACCACAGTCATGTCCCCTGGCAAAAGTTTAGGCTCCTGCCAGTTCACTGCCACTTGGCAGATTTTTTTGTTTCCAATCGGTCCAAAGTACATAGAATTTGATCAAAATTTGTACTAAAATCCTTGCTGAAGCCAAAAATTTAGTAAATTTTGTTAAAATTTACTTCAAAATCGCTTTTTCTCTTCATCAAAAGCGTTTTTGACGATTTGTAATCGTTTTCCCTTGGCAAAATGCCTCCTGGCAAAATGGGGTACCCCCCCGGCTCCGAACTAGGGGGCCTCCGGTTCATGCCCCCTGGCAAACTTTTCAGCGAATGGAAGCTAAGCAACGTGGCTGATATTCCATGACACATTTTGTAATTTAACGCTCAACTCTAAATATATATATTCAAACTGAGAATCTCCACGATCTTGGTGATAAGTAAATAGACAAGCTACTAACACTATTACTTATATATATATAAGTAGCCTATTGTTTAGGAACAAAATGAAGTGGGTAGTGATTGAATGCCGCAGATTTCAGCAAATAAAGAAAATACGTAACAAAAACATGGTGTGAAGACACGACACGGCGATGAAATGTTATTAAAAACAATAAGATTAGGGTAAAGGACCCAGGTACTACCCATATAACCTGGTATGAAAATCACTCCACCCCGTGCACTCTAGTTTTTCTGCAGATTGGTGTCGGAATTCCCAACGATAGTATTTTGTGCCCCATGGAAAGTATTTTAATATCAACTTTCGGGTTAAAAAACATTATACTACTAGTCGGTAGTGGAACTACATTTGTGAGCGGGGCTTGGGCTGTGGCATTACGAATGTACTCAATTTTATGTTCTTGTAACTACATTGCATAGGGCATAGGGTTTTATCATTGGTAAAAATATTATATTTGAATTCTTCGACCCAAAAACCCTATAATGGTTTGATCGAAACGATTCTATTTCAATAAATAACACAAATATTGCAAAATTCTCTATTTTAGCTGCATAAGCTTAACTAATTAGCTAATTACTAATTAACCACTCAAAATTTTTTAATCCCAAATATATATCAGGTGCACACTCTGACATGATAGGTTTTCAAAAAAGTTTTTAAAATCGGTTCAGTGGTTCTTGAGATCCGTCGGACCGAACGAACGAACGTACGGACATCGACCTTTTTACTACCAGACAGAAAATAAAAACGCTTCGCACGGCTTCGCCTCGCTCCGCTCAATAACACAATAATTCGGTTCAAGCGGAATTTGTCAATTTCTATTGCAAAGTTTCCAGATTCTATTATTCAGACCCATAGGATGCTGATCTTCATGTTTCTATCCGACGCCTCTGACAAGGATTATAACCTAAAATGTTGGAAACTGCAAATGATGAAGTGTAACTTGGGTGATTCAGTGGGGAGGCCTTGTGCCTCCACAAGAGCGATCACCCTAGCGGCATCGTCAGATTTATCAACCGGAATATATAATTGTAAAGCGCCACCTTAATATTTGTAAAGCGCTATGTTGCTGAATACACTAAAATCAATTGTATTTGTGTGAAAAAGCATCATTATGACCTGAAAATTGACTTTTCAAGTATTCAATTTTCTTAAAAGTTTTTTGGCCAACGCTGAAAAAATATACGTATAGATTTTTGTTTTACAATTATATATATATATATATATATATATATATATATATATATATATATATATATAAAAGAATATATTAAAACGTTCATAACGCTGTTCTTAGAGTATCCATGGCGAGTTAGTCTTTCAGGGACTTTGCAGGGCCAAAACAGCCAAATTGGATGAGCGAAATAGCCACTGAGTGCAATATAATCGCACTCCATAAGCTTCCTCTCGTTGCGCAAATACCAAGTTCCGCTACGGAGTAGATAAGAACACCATGACATTGCTAGCTGCAGACGTTGCACACACATATTTCCATGAATTGACATTTTAAAAATTTCTTGTGCCGGCTATACGCGGAAGTAGCTATATGAAATAAGAAAACAAAGACCACTGGATGCCGAATGTATATAATGCTTCAAAACAATAAAAACTCTACGTCACATTCGAATTCATTAAACGAAAACAAAATAATTGGAGCAAATAAAATAGTATCAATCTAATATTCGAACCTACCCGATCTTCAAACCTAACCACAGCCTTAGCGCAGGGAATATTTTACAAACAAGGAATATCTATGCATCTAAAACCGATATATATGTAATTCTATATAATCACAATAGTATTATAATTAGACACACTGGTATTTCATTTGGTAACACTATCCGTACGCGGTTCAGATGTTATACATATATAAACAAGCATCCATAAGACACCTCATTAGGTTTAAATATATATGCCGTAGAAGACTTTCTCTCTAGGGCGCGAGAAATGGAACTCACGGGGCCCGCACAAAGGAGACCAAGAAAACAGTGCCAAAGTGGCTCAACGAACACATGGTACCGTATAGCTTATGTCGAGATAAGAGCTTGACAGGGTGGAATTGAGAGCGGCTATCAATCATGGCTAACTTCTCCAAAGTGGTGGTGTGGCATTTTTCTGTGCCCGTGACAAAAACAGGAGCCTCCCGGTTGGGTTTCCTGTCAAAACTTTAAGCTTCTCAAGGTAAAAACACTTTCCAGATGACATAAAAAATTGCCAGAATTTTTTTACAAAAACCTCTTTCCGAAATGAAAGATTTCAAATAAATACAGCAAGAAATTGGTTGAAAAGTTGCTTCTAAAGACATTTTTGAATTGTAAATGATTCTGTTTATTTAACAATTTTTGCGTATTTCGCGTCAATTCAGAAAATTTTTAAATTTCGACACCCAGTTCACACCCATTGGCAAGGCTCGGCGCCGCCCAGTTTCGAACCAGAAGGGCCACCGGTTCATGCCCTTTGGCAAAATTTTCAGCGAATGGAGAAGCCAGCACGTTAATCATCATTAATCCTGATGGTGATAATGAAGCATCCCATAACTTATATTATTTGCTAAGATCTGGAAAATATATTGGAAGTATACACATCAATCTGAAAATGCTAAAACCGCTGAGAACCCATACAAACTCTCTGAACAATGCTAAAATGTTTCCAAAAAGGTCTTATGTGTAAAAATTAGAAATCCGCCGATATTCTCATTGTCAGACACGACTGAAGCGTAGTATCCTACAACGGGGTGCAAACCTGAATGGGGAAGTACAGTACCGTGCTTAGCACCCACCAAATCCCATCTAGGGATGATGGTTTGGAGGAGCAGTTGCTGGAACTCATATATCATAAAAGTTTTAGTGGTGACAGATAAAGTCATGACACTAAATTTCTGTGAGCTCAGTATTATATTCTGTTGACATTTAGAACCGTGGTTTAGAGGGGCAAGGCCAAAGATCACAATTCATAAAGTTTTTTAGTTGTGACATCTAAAATCATATCACTAAATTTCAGTCCGCTCACTAATATATTCTCTTGAGTGTTAAATTTTTTATAATAATTTTAAATTTCATTTACATTTTAGAATTAGTACATCATATAGTGTTATATAGTCCTAAATCTGGTCACGAAAAGCGTAGAGAAACGCGGAAAGCTGCGAAAAGGTTATCAACAGCACTGCAAATATCATAAAATTAACGCTATATTTAGCTCTACAGCTGATTTCTGTGACGACTGTGCTAATGTAGACATTGATAGCTTTGTTGAGGCTAACGATGCTCCAACTACGGCATCGGAGCAAACTGGTGAATTAGATAAGTTGGGAGAAGAAACTACACCGCAGGCCAAAGAATTTATCAAAGTACACGAAATGATACGGTATACACAAATCGATACCTAGCTATTTGTATATATTTACTTCATAGCTATAGTGTACAGCTGCTTAAGTGTTCACTGAGAAAAGCGAATACTTACATTGAGGCAAAATGCACTGTGACAAGTGCCGATGTAACGACAATTACACTATGCGGCGATTTAGGAACGGTGGTTTAAAATAAATGTTGCTCATGTATTACGCTTACGAATTCTAACGTCTTGTGCTTAAGGACATATTGTCGTTTTTGTGCATTTTAGCACTGACAGGCCAATTCAAAAACCCATTACGACTCAACTCTGCAGCGTAAATAATGACAATAGCAGTACGCTATGCGCAGATATATGCAGAATGAATTATTCTACAAAATGGATCCAATAATATAACCCATATAATTCGAGCGTTTACGAACGTATCATTGTATATAGAGTATAACACGAATCAATCCACAAAGCCGAAGTTGAATTATGCCTCTAACTTTAAAAACCTATATATAACCGTCCGGCTAGTAATAATTTCTCGCTTCACTGCACACAAAATTCATATACCGCAGCACTTTCAAGCACGATAGTTTGTCTTCAATAAATTTAATCTAACCCCTCCAAACAACACTCTATATTTTTTCCTGTTCTAGAAAAAAATATAACTTAATACTAAATGACCTAGCAAATTAGAATCCTAAGCAGAATTCGCAAACTAATCCTGTAATTTTAACGTTTTCAGCATGTCCACTCATAGCCTCCAAGTGAATGTTTAGTGTAGCCTATTTTAGAAATTTAACTTGTGATGCAAATTTCCACGGTTTTAAGTAACCAAGATTAAAATAGAAAATTTTGCTACTCCGCAGAAAAATTATATTCTAATATTTTTAAAGAAAAAGCTTAGGCTAGGGTTTGCTAGTTTCGTGACTATCCCTATTTCTGTAAGTCCAAACTCACCGGCAATGCAAGCCAACAATGTAAAATGGGTACAAACCAAACAACCTGGATTTAAAACAAGCATTGCAGACTATTGATTAGCAACAAGAACTCAATAAAGATAAAGGTTACAATTTCGTCAGCAATTTAATAACAATTAAGACAACATTAAAAAATCACAACTTCACTACGGCCAGCAGTTAACTCGAATATGTATATACCGAGAAGTAGGTAAAACCTAACGTATTTGATCGACAAGTAAAATCCCAATATGGCGTCTGCACAGAGTGGAGGAGGGAGGGAGTCCGGGATTAAACAATTCCCCAGCATTTCAGCGGTTCCTCAGATAAATTTTGGCACCTGCTTCCTGATAAACTCCCGCACCCATCCCAGAAATTTTGAAGTGACAAAACATTATTCTAACAAAAAGTTATACCAAAAGTCAAACCACCAAATATTTCGAGTATTGGTGACAAAATCCTAAGTAAAATGAAGCGCGACTTGCAAAAATACGCATTCGCGGTAGGCAAAACAAAAAAATGTTGTCAATGCATCAAAAACATGAAAAATGCAAGTATAAAATCACCAGTTGCCTCGAGTACGAGTTTTCCCAAGTAAGTTGGGCGTAGGGTATGCGGTATTCAGCATCTGTGGCAATTTTCGTCCGATTAGCCTCACTGCATCTGTCAGCAAGGTACTGGAGTTAATGGTGAGGGACGAACTGACTGAATTTGTGACTACCCACAATCTGCTGTATGACAGCCAGCATGGTTTCCGCAAAAATCGCTCAACCACTACCCAACTGCTGGAGTTCCTGAACTTTGTTACGAAATGTGTAGACCAACACGACTGGGTAGATGTAGTCTACGTCGATTTCCAAAATGTATATATTTGACAGAGTCAACCTTCGTGCGTTGATTTATGAGCTCGAGATGTATGGCACTGCTGGTAGTTTGCTGCGCTGGTTTGAAAGCAATCTCACCGGGCACAGGCAGTGTGTGTCCGTAAATGGTTCGTCTTCCTAGTGGTCATCGGTGATGAGTGGGGTGCCGCAGGTTTCCTTTCTGGCTCCTCTTCTGTTCCTTATATTCATAGACGATATTGACGACTACTTGTCTTGTACTGTTTTCAAATGCGCTGATGACCTTCGCTAGGCTCGTCGCGTTCTTAGATACAATCCCGAGCCAGACTTCGACTCTTTCCAGTTCGACCTTGATAGCCTGTCATCTTACTGCCACGAATGGAGTGTTGCCCTAAACGAATTGAAGTGCAACGTCATGCACTGTGGTGCGGATAATCCTTGCATTGCCTACTCTTTGATGGGCAACCTCTTGAGCGTCAGTGATTCTGAGAAAGATCTCTGCGTCATTGTTACCAATAACCTCAAGTTCTCCCACCACTGTGCCTCCGTCGCCGCTAAGGCTCGTGGGGTCATCTTTCTCTTGAAGCGTACGATGCACTACTGGACCAAGTTCGTCTGACAACACCTCTATCGTTCACCGATCGGCCCATACTTGGGATACGCAGTTAATGTTTGGTGTCCCCACTATACTCGCGACATCCTGTTAATTGAGAAGGTTCAGCGCCTTGCCACGAAGCTTATCCCTACTATTCGCCACTGGGATTATGCAGACCGTCTTAACTATCTTGGTATCCAATCGCTTGAGTCAAGGCGCGTCAGAAGCGACCTTATCCTAATATATAAGATGTCTTACTCCAACATTGCTCTGGACCTCTCTAAGTATATACTTCACGGCGGGTTACGCTGTGAGTTGTGGGCACAATTTCAAGCTTGACACATTGGACATACCCCGGTTGGATGTGAGGAAACATTTCTTACTCACAAGGATGTGCGTCAGTGGAATTCCCTCCCCATGTCCGTGGTTAATGCGCCTTCGCTGTCATCGTTTAAACGTCGGCTCCACTCCGCAAATGTGCTACCATTGTAATCAATCGTTATTTTGTTTCATCTCTGTTCGGCCTTACCCCCAGGCAAGGCTGTGCTTCCCTCTCGCATGGACGCTCAACAATCAAACAAATCAAAAAACCTCTCGATCATCGAACTGTACCATGCAGAGCGTCGAATGGTATATACGTAATGAATGGTACGTATATTCGCCCAGGTTGCAGCTGCTGAGGTCCTAGGTAAAATTTGGGTCCTGCGAAGAGGTCAGTTAATTACCATAGTTCGCGATATAGCAAATATCTTTTACCGCCCATATAGGTAATACATAGTTCAGTCATTGCGTGCCTAGACACACAATTATGTGCCAAATGGCATTACCCAACAAACTCAATGACCACAAAAACAGATATCTGGGTTCCGGCACTTCACTCAAATGTCGCGCTTCATCTTAAGTAAACATTAGGATTTGAAAATCTTGGCCTATATTCGCCAGCAGCTATGAAAATGAGTGCTAATTAAATGAATCTCAAGCGTAGAATGGCTTTGATGATCGAATGACAAGGTAGCAGTATCATACGGTCGATTTTGTACTATATATATAAAATAGCAGACAAACACTATGCTAAGTAAGACTACTGTAAGTAATAAATCGTATAGGGCAAAGCGTTACGACAAATAGCCTGGTACCACCAACCAACCAACAGCGGTAGCATACTCGAATCAATGAGTACTAAACAGTAGTTGCATTAAAAGCAATCATTCAGTGCATAAAACTGGGAAGAGGTGTTAAGTCGATAATAAAGTTATGATAGAAACAATAACTACGCCACAACCAATCTAATCGTGGACATGGAGACACGAGAACAATTCCGACAAAGCGATATATACGTTATATACCAATTAATTCGTAGAGACAATGTGCTGAAAGCTGAAGAACGACCAAAACGAATGACAGCGGCAGATCTATATGTCTCACGATGATAAGCAAAACAAAGTTACACAACAAACATCTTATCCTCTACGTTAACATAGGTAATATTGATTTAATTTTCCTTAACTGTTACAATTTGTTATTATAAATAACAAGCGAGATCATGATCTGTACCTTCAAAGCCCAGTTCCATACGTATAGCATGAGCAGCCTAATATACTTAGATCGCCAAAGTTTGGAAAACAATATTTTTAGAAATGCTATTTGCAATATTTTTAGCAAAATGAAACCAGTATTTTAAAAGTAAATAAATTTGTGTGAAGCTGTATTAAAGCTGTTTATTAGTTTCTGTTATGCCATAAAATTCTTTTATTTCAACGTGTGCAGTTTCACTTAAACGCGAATCTGTGAAGAGAGCACATATACAAATAATGTATATACCACACGAATACGAACAAGAAAGATGACACACATCTCCAATCACTAAATTCGGTAGCGACTTGAATAGAGGGTGGTTGGTTCAATGTACGAATTACCAACATTTGGCAAGTTATGAAATGGTGAAATCCCCACTCAACGAAGATGAATCGATTGGAATGAATTAATACACTAGGGATTTGTCGATGCCACGTTGTTTCATTATGAGTGTATTAGTCAGTGAGTACAACTCAGTTCGTTTCTAATGGAGATAGAGAACCCATAAACCTTTTCACTGATGGAACCATGATCGTTTTCTTGCTTCTGGTTTCTAGGGCTCACTTTGAAACAGACACAGAAAGAAACATACTTTGTGATGCTTTTAATAATGTGTTTATGAATGATGATGGTAGCATAACTGTTCTTAAGGGTCTATGTTGTAAATGAAATTGTTATGGATCCCTTTTACGACTCAGTCGGTTCTTTATCATCCTAGTAACCTTAAAAACAAGCAGTAATTCACCTGACGGCTTTACGCAATATTTTCTCAAACAGCATAGAGACTCAATTGTGCATATCTTGGAACAATACTTTGTTAATGGTACCGGAGTTGTGGCTTTGTGCAACTGTAATTGGCGTGTATAAGAAAGGCGATTCAAGCGATCCTCTAAACTACAGACCTATCTCGCTTGCGTCAAACTTATGTAAACTCAAGGAAAGGATTATTAACTCGCATCTCGTTGAACATATCAGAAAAAATATTTCCACGGAACATGGCTTTCTCGTAAATCGATCCACATACCGCAACTACATGAATGCTACGCAGGCTGGTCGACATCAATCGATGCCGGCAACTCATTTGATATTGTGTATGATTTCTCGAAAGCTTTCGATACTGTTTCGCACTCTAAGTTGCTTTAAAAATACAGCTATACGATATAACGGAACATAGGCTAAAATGGATTCAATGTTTTGTCTCTAACAGAACAATTCGTGTTAAAGTGAACTATAGGCTGTTCGAACCATGCAAAGCTAGATCTGACGTATCTCAAGGCAGTGTCTTAGGTCCAAGCTTGTTTCTTTTGTACATTAATGATATCTGTTAGTATAAATCTGATGATATTTATTTTAAACCTTTTGCTGATGATGTTAAATTTTACTGTTCTATTCCTCGCTATAATTATACATCAGTTGTGACAGAGATCCAGAGGGCCTTAAATTATGGTGAGAATTGGGCTAAGAAATGGCAGATGACCATCTCTGCAATGAAATGCCAATTGTTACACACTGGATCAAGGAATCCAAATCATTTCTACACTGTGAGTGGGAATGATGCACATGTCTCGTGGCGCAAACACTTGGGAGTCTAAAATCTACCACTCATTGCAGACTCATTACCAAAAAGGCAATAAAATGTGAATATTTTATTACACTGCTTTTTAAGTAATATTAATATTTTACTTTGTACATATAACTGCTATGTCAAACCCATTCTTGGGTATGCAAGCTGTGTCTGGTCACCAGTTTATCTGTCTGACAATGACTAATTGAAAGGGTCCAACGTTATTACACCAGCTTGAAAGGGTCCAACGTTATTACACCAGCTTGAAAGGGTCCAACGTTATTACACCAGCCGTATATACATATATTTAGTCGCGCGCAAAGAGATGCTACTGACTACGCAAATTGCTTGAAACAGTTGAACAATGAGCCACTTGAACTGAAGCGACGCAAAATTGATCTTGCTACGATGTTCAAATACGTTTATGGTCTTGTTGGAAAATCGGACCATGAGCTATATCATGTTTTAAACTGCAAAGCACCAGCGAGCCACACACTCAATGCGACAGATCCTCTCGATTTCCACTGGATCGCCATTAACAGATGTCATGCTAAAACCGCCGCCGCGCGCTCACCTTTTCATCCGAAGGTTTCGAGGAGTCCGATGTGATCAACCTCAAGGAATATGAAGGAATAACACCTCAATACGCTTTCAAGCTCACAACACGAAGTACGTAGTGATGCTGCATTCCACATCGTGATTGCTCTTACTCTGCTAGCATCAGCTGTAGACCAGTCCTTCTAGCCCGATGGCGTCGATTACCGACGATTCATTCTGGATGACGCTGCTCCATCTCTGCTGAATCTCAGTCGAAGAGACCCTTCAGCGACGACTGCAAAGAGCACTGTCGACCGGAATAGAATCAATAAAGGTACGGGCGCCAGTGGTGCCTCGATTGCTGACAACATCGAATCCAACAGCATGAGTAATACAGTTTTTGACGGCTCGATCAACCACCCAACAACAGGAACGAGAGAAAGTCAAAAATCTGTGACTGCCAGCCCTTTGGCACTAGTTGCTGGCACTTCAGAGGATATATCTCATCAGCATTCAACAAGATCTCCCATAATTCTACGGATCAAGCCAACAAAGATTCGCAATGAATCGCCCAGCAATATTTACTACCACGAAACAATACTTCCAATCACAGAGATCAATCATCTGCCTTTGCAATTCTGAATGTGAGGTCGCTTTCCAAGAAATCAGCGGTTGTCCGTGATGTAATAAATGAAAACAATTCACAATTGATAGAAACAACAACAAATTTTATTAAGAATTCATGCCAGTAGTCGAGACATCAGTGTAACGGAGATTGCTCTGGCGTTAAGGCCGTCACAGCGAGCCCGAAACTGAGGGAATGGCTTACTAATCCTTGTTACCGGTAACAAGAAACAATATGCATTATATATAAGTTTATAAAATAGAATACATAATTACAAAAAGTTTATATTCTTAATAAAGTTGGACTAACAGAAACTTGGATGCGTCGCAGCAGCTCAGTTGCTTTTCATGAATGTACTCCCACTCACTTCTCAAATGCTGGGAAACCAATAAAGAATGGTCGTGGAGGAGGTTTGGTCATACTCTATAGAACATCTCTACAATATCAGGATTGGCATGACATTTCTCGACTTATGTATGAAACTTTCGAGTTTATGTGAAGAACAATAAAGCACGGTGGACGTTCCGTAACCATATTAGCAGTTAATCGGCCTCCACAAACACCACTGGCTGCATTTTACTTTGACTTGACAGATATATTGCCAATTATTGGAACTGATTCGCCAGATCTATTGATTATGGGGGACTTTAATATACCTAATATGACAGATGCATTTGACAATTTCGTCAGTTTAGTAGGCTTAACTTAACATGTGAGAGAACAAACTCATGACCATGGGAAAACCCTGGATCTGGTAATGTCTTTCCCAAACTCGTGTCAGAAGTTGTAGCAAGAGACTGTGTTGTCTCAGATCACCGTTTAATCATAACCAATATATATAAACTGTAACGTTAACAGCACAAGACAAACAACTACAATTAACTATCAGAACTGGGCACTTATTGACACTGATACCTTTCAGACTGCTATTTCTCAACTTTCAATGTCCTTGGCATGGATTTTTAGACGACCGAGTCAACTAACTTTTATGATTCATTATTTTCCATCGTGGAAAAGCAACTTCCGATCCTATCCAGAACAACTCAGGACCGCCCTGATTCACCTTGGTATGATTCGGAATGCCGACGAACGAAGACTATTCTCAGTCGGTTTAAACCTCCCTGGCGACGATCACCGTGTCAGCTTGCAAGACAAAACTATGAAAATCAAAAGAAACTCTATTGACGTCTGTGTCAGCAAAAATTTAACAATCATTGGAAGATTAAAATAGATAGAGTTAGCAACAAAAAATGGAACGTCATAAACGCTACGTTCAGCCGAAAAAGTCAACCACCTATGTCACCTGACCGCGTCGACGAATTCGTTAGTTATTTTCTAAACAAGATAATTGCTATTCGATCGCAGTATCCATCATCACAACAAATGTTACCATCAGCAAGCTACAAGGGTCCCCAATTACAGCTGAGTCCTGTAACCGAAGAAGTAATCACAGAAAGCAATTCCAAATGGTGCGCACTAGATGTCCTGTCACCAGCACTAACAAAGAACTTTGCGATTGTCCTAGCTCGGCCACTTGCGGCACTTATCAACGAGTATATTAAAACGGGAGTTGTTATAAACAAGGAAAAGACATCAGTCATCCATCCTCGACTTACGCGTCCAAATGCCGACATTAATGACATGAACAATTTTCGTCAATTTCAAATATCTCTTTCTGGCCTGTCCACAGCCCTCCGAAAAGTGGGGGGAACTTCGGGGGGTCCCATGTTCATTCTCGGGGGAAATTTCAAAGTGGGGGGATACATTTTACTTAAAAATACAAAATATTTCCATATTTCCATGCATTTTTACTAATGTGAACGTACTTTCAAGCTAAATAAAACAATATTTTAGCATTATAAATAGTGGTAATTAATGTTTAAAAACAATTTGCAAACGAAAAACATAAATTTTCAGACATAAAAAATTTTTGGAATTAGTTGAACAGGTTTCGGCCGAGTGGGGTACGGACATGGGGGAAAATCTCACGAACATGGGGGATTTGGAAAGTGTGGGGGGCGTTTCCCCCACTGTGGACAGGCCAGTCTTTCCTTGCCAAAATTATGGAACGGATAAAGATGGGACACCTGATCACCCGCTTAGAAAGAAACGATCACATTCCCAAATTTAAGTCTGCATATCGCAAAGGTCACTCCACAGAGACTGCATTGGTGAAAGTTTTCAGATACTCAGATAGCATTTGGAAGAAAACAAGTGACTCTGCTCATGAGCCTGGATCTATCTGCTGCTTTCGATATAATTGATCATGCGATGATGCTTCAACGACTTCACGACCTCGGAGTCTCACCTTCATCATTGAAGTGATTCTTACTTGACAAATCGAGAATAGCGCGTTCAACTAGGGAGATCCATGTCAAGGACTAGTCTTGCAGAGCGGAGTCTCCCAAGGCAGCGTCATTGGACCAGTGCTCTGCAACGTCCTTCTCGCCCCGGGATCCAACTGATGGCGGCGGCTGGTTTCAATATCCACAGCTATGCTGATGACATTCAGGTATATAAATCTTTCTATACCCCCGAAGGAGCTCGTATAGTGTCACCGGTGAAAGGTTTATTTGTTTCTTTGAACTCTTGGTTTTGGTAACAACAAATTAAAGCTGAACAAATCGAAAACTGGACTAATGTATCTCAGTCGCCAGCAATATGTGGGCCGATCTATTGACATTTGGGGTGAAATTGTTCATCTTACGGATACCATAAAGATATTATGGGTGACTATAGACATAAAACTGACATTTGAGAAACATATCGCTGAACTTGCAGAATCTTGCACGTGGCAACTACGGCAAATAGGGAGAATTCGAAACCGTCTGGATGTTGATACAACCAAACCAAAAACCAGAGCTTTGGTTATGTCTCGAATTGACTACTATAACGCATTGTATGGTAGTTAACAGTGACTTTGAAGGCGTTCGCACCCGAAGGCGCATGCCTCTCCTCCTCGGCTATTGTCGGCATAATCTTAGGTGTCGAGCCCTATTTGCCGTAGCTCTGAGCTGTTGACAATTCGGACAGTCTGTATACCTCTTGCCACTTCGTCGTCTTCTGCACACTGCGGCGAGAATTATTGCTAGGACTCGATGACACGAAAATATAATTACTGTCTTGCGGCAACTTCATTGGCTGCCTCTAGATCGACGAATTAAATACAGGATGCTAATGCTCATTTATAATACTTTAAGCTCAAACATGTCATCATACATTGTTGATATGTTTAATCAGTCGTCCATGGGCCGACTTGCCAATGAACGAGCACTTCGAATCGTTGTAACAAGAAACAATAGTTTTTGATATCTGGGACCCTTGCCAGCTGGGCTCCCTAAATTGGGGGTGGGGGCCCCCTGGCATTTTTCGGTGCCCCCTGGTTCAGAACAGGTACCCCCGGTTCGTGCCCCCTGGCAAAATTTTGGGTTCCCCCGGTTCATCGCCTCTTGGAAAATTTTTGTTTGCAATCGGTACAAATCGCCCAAAGTACAAAAAACTTGATCAAAATTTGTACTAAAATTACGTTCTGAAGCCAAAAATTTCTCAAATTTATTAAAATTTGCTTCAAAATCGCTTTCTCTCCATCAAAAGCATTTTGGAAGTGTTTCTGACACGATTTTTAACCGTTTTCTCTTGGCAAAATGCCCCCTGGCAAAACCAATGCGTTATATGCAGATTTTCAGATAACATTAACACATAAAAGAAACTTTAAATAATTTATTTCCTTGATACTAATCCTAGATTTCCAAAAAAAGCAAAAACGACGCAACTCAAAGATTTTATCAGTAGACATATATTTACGCCAAACTTGTATCATTCGGGTAATGCTCCAAAGAGGACGCTTAATAAAATTACATTGCACTAACAACAGCTTTAACTCAAATCATTAAGATGTACCTGTCTAGCTCTGTTTAAAGCATCATTAAATGCTGCATTTGAAATTGATGATGTTGTTGCCATGGCCATTTTCAACCAGCCTTGAGGAGGAACTTATCGATTACTGGACGTACGCAGACAACCAACCCTACAAAATTTATTCAATACACAACCGAATTAAAGAACTAAATTTCAGGGTAAATATAGCAATGAGCTGTTTCAACCACAATATTACAATACGTAGTGCGTACTTCGCTTTAGTTTCTTCAATGACAATCCAAAGGTGATACACGGGGCAACAGAGATCGCCCAATTTTTACCAAGACCAAATTTTGGTGTAATTGCAAATGCTTTATGTATTTTAACGTAAATGTAGTGCTGAAGTACTGTCAAGTGTTTGAGCAATTTGTGCTCGTGTGAGATAATGTCGCCTTTCCTGCAGTCAAAAAGATTCGAAGTACCTTGCTGCGTAGGAAATTCAGTTATTTTATAGACATGTTTCGAACATCTTTTTTAATCAACCCAGTTTTTGAATATGGCCTTTAGAAACGGAAGTTTAATTTGTAAAAAAACCAGATAAGTGCAAGGGGTTGGGTAGGAGCAAGACTCTACCTTCGTTTTGAGCTTAAGATAACGCTGATATAATCACCTTAGTTCACACTAGGGCCAAGATTTTCTGTTTAACATATAGGAAACACCATAGGATGCATTTCAGTGGTGCGCGTTAATGTTGCAGTGATCTAATCTCTAGAAGGGAGTTCCTTTGAAAAAATGCTTCACCAATAATAAGCATAAATAAAGTTTACACCTAAAGACCGAAGTCTCAGGAACATATATCAGGAGCTGTCAACCTCCCCGCGGCACCAATTTTCTGGCGCGGGGAGGCGGTGGGCAATTCGGGTCTATGACCCCAACGACCTCGACGCCTGCGGCGCCGCCAGGCAATGGTCGACGCAGCATCAGGAAGAGGAGTGCGCCTGACGCTTGGAGGTAATTCTTGTATCGACGCCATGACCATGAATTAGGTTTAAATATGATTTTTTCGGAAGCTAGTGCACAAAACTTGGCACTGCGCCTGCCATGATGTGTGTTCTGGCCAACTGGTTTTATCAAATACTAATCTTATATTGCATTGGTGCAAAATATACTTCCGGCTACACCGCTACGACATGACCTCGTTTCCATAATTTTTATCATCTACCTTGCTACCTAGTGGTAAGAAAATAAACAATGCCAAACTATAGAGATAATGATTAAGGCCCATGTCAGCTTTAGGGTCGCACTTTATGAGGAAATTTGCAGCATATTAACAGCATTTTTTGTCCGAAATTTTTGCTAAAAACGAAATTCAGTAACGAAAAGCTACCCAGAGCTATATATTTGTTCTGTAGATTAGTAAATAAGCAAATATTTTTACACTTCATTTCAATCGGAAGCAACATTATACACACAACATGTTTGTGCGTCATCATTTTATTGTTTTAAAAATTTTTGCAACGGACATATTCATGTACGTACATGCATTTTGTTGCAGCGTCGAGCTGTTTCTCGTATAGGTCATCTTAAAATCTTCGCGAAAGTTTATCACCAAAAACAGACAATCAAAAAATACTGATGCTGATTAATTCGTTCAACGTGTGTAACTTTTGGATACCGGTTGGGAAATCAGTGTGAACATGAATTTTGGACGCCGTTTTCGATAGGCTAACCCAAGGTTTTAACGTTATGCGTGAGTCCATTAGTCTCTGTGTACACCTAGATTATTCTTCTGACTAACTCAATAATTGATTCGCACAAAAATTCGCGTTCGGATTTTTGTCACTGGTATTCGCACTTTTGCAAACAAGAACATTGCTTCGGCGATGTGCGAATTGAATTCGTGTTCGTGCCCATTTGTTCATTTAGCACGTCTATCTGCTTTTATCGAATGATATTCTAAAGCTGTCAGCAATATTCACTGTCTACTTGTGTATATAGCATGCGTAAAAACATTATTGGTAATCGCGTTTTCACTTGTACGCGGTCAGCAAAACGCGATGCTAAATCGCAAAATAGTGACCGGGAATATCACCTATGTGTCGCTGCATCGAAAATGGCGTATGTACTAGGACCAGTTCTGGCCCTAAGGGATCCCAGCTGCACCACTCCCGATATTCATTGTGGTGCCCGGACAACCCCGGCTTGAACGATTCCCCGGTGGACTCTAGTCGGACCGATGGGAACCGCTTAGCTTAGTGGGCTGCTCGGCGGGTTTACCAGGGTGTTCGGCCTGGCCCCTATAATGGCCCACGTGTCTAGAGGTATGGAGGTCCCCCTGAGGGAGGGTCATCCCCTAAGCCTGCTCGCAGGTAATGAGGTTGACCCGTCATTCCCTCAATTTCTGCTATTGGGTCCCAAACCGCGGTTCATAGGGGGCCCATTTAACGGTAAGATCTGCTTCCGAAAGGGTGCGTGATAAACCGAGAGTCAGTCCCGAGGAAGTTCCATACATTTCGCAAACAGTGATGAGACTTGGAACTAACTGTGTTCAAATCACCTATGGGGTATACCGAGCTTGATTGAGTCTAATTCGCCGATAGTAATGGCACACGTCAACGATTTACTTTCCCCGTTTTTTATTTTGTAACACAACTAAAATACTTCCCAATCGGGAACACTCCACAATACATATGTAGAATACAACATTAATTTGGTACGGTACAATTTCCGGGTTCCCACGCGGAACCCTCATCGCTGACTATTTACATGAGTTTCAACGTGGCGTCCCTTGGTTATCTACTGTCAAATTTGCGGTAGCGGAAAATGATTTCCCGGGCCCGTACCGGAGCTCTTTTAGAAACGCGGGATCCACGACCCGAAGACTCAATAGGTAGCACGGGATTTGGGTAATCAACAAATCCCTGGGTCCAAAATCCCAATAAATGGGTAACGAATTTTGAGGGTTAACTACCCTGATTGGGATAACGAAATTATACCTGGCGAGCTCCCTTTGGGCCCTTTTAGAAACGCGGAACCCTCAGCCCAAAATTTGTTGTGAAAGCCTTAGTCCTAAATTACTCCCAGCGTTGGACGTTTAACATTTTGTCACTGTTCTACAGCATTAAAATTCCTGAGAGGTCCTCGCACCATCGCTGCAACGCGGGCGCAGCACTTACGGGAGCGCGGGGCATCCGACGGACACCACAGCACCCGCAAGGGCTGCCCCTATTCCTATGCCTAAGCGAGAAAGTTTTGAAGCTCCGGGAGGTGCCTCGGGCGGGCCTCTTCCACGCGTCCGCTATGGAAGAAACCCGACCGAGCCAAACACGACTCCCACAAAAGCCTGCAGCCTTCAAATTTCCTTTAGTCTCAAATTCTTGAACGATGATATCCCCAAAATTTCTAAGACCTGAGAAATATATCCAGAAACTATCTGACACGAGTTTGAATAAAGCGGCCTCCTTCCTACAATGTAATATACTATGACAATACGTTACGATTCACCCCCTGGGTACGAACAATAACCGCACACCAAGGGGCGGGGAACCAGTCGAGCGTGGGTGTACGTTCCCAAATTTTGTTGCAATTTTGGCTCAATTTTGACTAGCATTTTATCTGACGTTCAACCCGCTCTCCGCGGCGCGGGCACGGCACTTGCGGGGGCGCGAGGCATCCAACGGACGATACAGCACCCGCAAGGGCTGCCCCTAATCCTAGGCTCAACGACAACTTGAAAACCTTGTAGTGGAAAGACCCCGGGCGGACCTCTTCCACGCGTCTGCAGGTCGAAGAGTCCACTCGGGCGAAAACAAAAGCCAAAAAGAAGTAAGAGCAAAAGAAAAAGAAAACTTTTACAAATTGGCGACAACCGCCATACCCGACCGATTTTAAAGAGGACAAACCCGACTGGTTCCATTTTTAACACGGGCCATCTGCTTTTATACTAACTGCGGCCCCCCTTACTCCCTTCGTTTCACCGCTGCATACATTACCGACACGAGCCACTTTCAAATTTTTTTGAAAATATAATGTACAGATGTAATATAAAAGCTACAATCAGCGAAACAAACAAGGCAACACTGCTCGCTAAACAATATACATATACGCCGTCCGATAAACAATTGCAAATATAACTACGTGCCGATGCCAGCCCCTTGTGGGCACTCGACAACAACACAACGGCCAACAGCTATATGTGGCCGAGGCTCGCCAAGGGGACAAAACCGCCCGCTGGTCGGTGCGGCAAAAATTTTGGAGATAAATATAACGGCGCTCAGAGTGCCGTTTTCTCATAGGGATATCGGCACGTTTTCGCCGTTATCTCGGGATCTAAAAGTAGTAGGCGGCCGGGGGCAGGACCGGAATCATGCCCTGGCAGGCCGGCTACTGATGAAAATTTAAAATTTAGTGTATCTCCCCTGAGAGGCCTGTTAGAGGCCGGTTTATGCACACAAAACCCAAAATTTTGGTGTCCCTTTTAAGTTTAGGGGATCCTGAGCGGACCCGAGGGGGTAGGCGGCCCCGGTTTCCAGCTAAACGGTTAGGGTGGAACCCGATAAGTGTCCCGGGCTCCAAAAATCGGGGAGTTTAGATTATTTTGGGTGTCCTTTTAGACTTAGAAAATTAGAGGCTCAAGCGCCTACTTGGGGATCCGTAAGATTTTAGGGGATCCGAATTTTTAGACCCGCCGGGACAATTTGACACCCCAGCAGTGTCCTTAAGAGGGTTCAGTCACACCCGTTCCCCTAAAATTTGTAGAAAACCCAAAAATTAACTTTTTTGTGTCGCACCCTAAAAATAGTGTTTCAGAAATTTTTTTTGTGCTCCAAAACACCCAGTGTTTTCGGTTCTCCGAAGCCAAAATTCGGTTCGGCCCTCCTTGAAGAGAAATTATTTGAGTCGTCCAGATACCCCCTGATCCTATAATTGAATAAGCACATACATAGATAACAACTATACGCAACGCGTAACAACCCAGTCGCACGGCAGCTATCAATACGATGATTCTCCGGCGTGTGCGCAGGGAGCAGGCTCAGGGCGATCATTTTCGAGCCGTCTCAAAATCCTTTGATTCCCATCGGTCCCTGGCCCCTCCGAACGCACACCCGCTCGCATAACAGAAATAACATAGCATAAGACAATTTTATATACAATTTATTTGTCAACCAATTTTCCAGGATCGATCGGACACCCCCTGATCATGATACTTGTTTTCTATTTTCGGTGCCAAAATCACCCCGGGCACCTTCGGGCGGTGGAGTGTGACCTTATAAACGCAACAGCAAAGAAATACAAAGTTTGTTTCACAATTATTACGATACTACACAATTACTTAATAAGTTCATACAGGGGGCACACTCCACCGGTATCCGGCCGCCCGTTCCTTCGATCCCTATAAATTTGTTGTACTTTACGCGTTTATTCAATTTCAATCAGATCGGGCTGTTACACTCGAAGCTTACTAGCGACCGGTGCGTCTGGTTCAGGGCACGCAGCGTTGGCGTCTTCGTACCGCTTAGCAACACCCACGGTATCCCGGAAAGCCTCACACTCATGTATCTGGTTAAGGACCTGCCTACGCACCTTGGGGCGTAAGCCTCTTTGGAAGAACATGCGAAGCATCGTGTCCCGCTGCTCATCTTCCGTGTCGGGAAAAGCGCGATCACACAACTTCTGCAATTCCAATCCGTAATTTGCTACTGGCTCGTTAGCTCCTTGTTGTCGGGTACAGAGTCCTGATAATGATTTCTCAGGGCGGCGCGACGACGAGAATAAAAAGCGCAAGTTAGCGACTAGTCCTAGAAAACTTTGACGCTTTCCCGGTGGAAGGCCTACAAGGGCCTCCCTTGCCGGTCCACGCAAGTGAGCAGGTACGCAAATTAATTTGCGGCGATCGTCCCAACCATTGGCGTTGGCGAGACGGTTATACATTCGAACCCAGTCCTCAAAGTCCTGGCCTCCGGGTTTCCCGTCAAAAGTTGGCATGTCTCTCAGCGGGATCATAGGAGGACCAACCGGCTGGGTAGTCAGATGGTTCAGGATAGTATTAGCAGTATTTGTATCCAGTCCAGGTGACTCAGATGACTTTCCCCGACGCGATTGTCCAGGAGGTCGGGGCGGGGGAGTGAGCGGTCGCTCACCAGTGCCAGCGGCACGTCGGGGCCTGGCACGTAAGTCGTCCTCCACATGTCCATCAGTCCAGCCGAGGAAGTCGTCGGTTCCCAAGTCTCCGTTATGATTAACGTTGGACTCCATTTACTCGATTATCGTCCTTCTGTCTCTGTGTATATCAAGTTGATCCCAATTCAAGTACAAGCCAGAAATAATGGTCAAACGAGCGCTCAAATTTTGCAAGGCTTGGTGGGGCGACAGGCACTATCAGTCTTTATCGACGGTTTGTGGTCACCTAAACTTTCTTTAATCAAGACCCGACAAGCAGAAACTGATGTAAACTTCACGCAAGCTTGTTATTCGTTAGAAACTCAACGGTTCCAGCCAGCAAACTTGGAAATCAAGCAAAGTGACAGGTTAGCAAAAGAGGTAAGAGAGTCACGCAAAGCAATTTCAAGAATTACCCACTAAAAATAAAATACAACGTTACTTAAAACTAAGTTAGCAAACAAGTAAAAAGAAGCAAAATCGCAGCAATATAAAACAATATTTACACTGTCCAATTAGCAACCTTCAGCGATCTTCCGTCCCAAGCGTCCAAAAATCGTTCCACTGGAATGGCGGCAAATTGTCCAATAACGCAAAAGTTTTCCCTTTTTATACGGCAGCCCTCGACAGTCCGTCGAGCAGTTATGGCTCGTTTACGTTAAATTGTGTGCGCCGTGACCTAGCTATGTCTCAACAGTCTAGTTTCACTTGTTGGGACAATCAACAGTCACGGCTGACTATCTGTTTTGTCCGCATTTACTTAGCTAGGTGCGTTTGATAAGCTGGGCGTCATGGCGGACTGGACTGGACAAATAGATGAGTCTCGGCGCACTATTGCCGCGCAAGACAGCTGTCAAAATTTAAATTTCGCGCATTGTATGACTGCTAAAATTGGGTTTCCCGCGCTGGACAACTGCCAAAATTTGAATTTACCACGCTGGACCAGTGTCAAAATTTGAATTTCCCGCGCTGGACAACTGCCAAAATTTAAATTTAAAGTGTTGAACAGCTATCAAAATTTGAATTTCCCGCGCTGAACAACTGCCACAGTTTGAATATCCTGCGCGGCTGCAAAATTTAAATTTGCAGCGTTGGACAGCTGCCAAAATTTGAATTTCCCGCGCTGGACAACTGCCAAAATTTGAATTTCCAGCGCTGGACAACTGCCAAAATTTGAATTTCCCGCGCTGAACAACTGCTAAAATTTGAATTTACCGCACAGGACAACTGCCAAAATTTGAATTTCCCGCGCTGGACAGCTGCTAAAATTTGAATTTCCCGCGCTGCACAACTGCCGAAATTTTAATTTCCCGTGCTGTGTCAGAATTTAAATTTACAGCGTTTAATAGCTGCCAAAATTAGAATTTCCTGCGCTGGACCGCTGCCAAAATTTGAATTTAAAGCGTTGCACAGCTGCCAAAATTTGAATTTCCCGCGCTGGACAACTGCCAAAATTTAAATTTACAGCGTTGGACAATTGCCAAAATTTAAATTTACAGCGTTGGACAGCTGACAAAACTTGCCCCATAACATCATTTATACATTAAGATATCTACGTTCGATATGCTACACTGTGTTTTTGGGCTATTAAGGACATTTTATATAGTCAGCGCTGACTGATAAAAAATCCACACAGTCCCGGCAGACTGTCACATATGTCCGTCGTCGTAGCTACGCTGTTACACGGACATGCGCACAGTCGCCGCCCACTATTAGGACATAGCTAGGTCACGGTGCACACACATTAACGTAAATGAGCCATTACAATAGGCAACGTCAGTCAATTTAGCGTCGTAAACGAGCAATAAGTCCTCCGCCGAGACGATGCAGAAATAACCTGATATGAAACCACCAATAGCGTCCGATAGCCCAGAAATTACGTCGAGTCGACTTGATCGTCGGCTGGCAGTCGCTATTAGTCATCCAATGCCGAAACCGTACACAGTCAATGAGTCGGCGACAGGTTATAGTTCAAAATGAAGCAAGACGTTCTTCGACTAGCTGAGGTTATTTCGTCGTCAATGTCGAATGAATGAGCGCAATTAATAGATATGCGATAATGTTAGTTAACAAGCTAGTTATTTAAGCAGGTATAAGCGCAACGTAAAAGTTAATTTCCTGAAAAATGTGCCCGTCGATTTGACGTTTATCAGGGTCGAAGCGCATGGCGGGGGCGCAGACTGCCATATAGAGCATCAGTTCCCATGAAAATCCCACCAGAGCATGCCGAGAGCGGCGCTGGACAACAGTACATATACAAAGGGCACGAAATAACCAAAGCATACAATAGCAAAAGAGCACCCAGATGAGGGCGCCCGACAAGTCAAAGACACCTACGAATTGCGAGAGGTCCACGAAAATAGGGAAATGAATTCCACCTGAAGTTTGTTCATAGTAAGTAAAGCGTGCAAAAATTTCAAAGTTCTTAGTGGCGATTATCATTGTTGCGGTCATTGAAACAAAATAGACGCCTCATGGCACGTGGATTAGACAAAACTTCAAACTCGCATCGTGGGGTCGAACAGAATAATGAACGTCTCACGGCGTATGTGTTGAATGTAGAATTCTGACTCAGATCGTGGGGTTGAACGAAAACTTTGACGCCTCACGGCGTGGCCCCCAACGGTGTAATAACGGTGACGCAGCTGCATGGCGCAACTTCCTAACACCATGCCCATACGACCCCGGCTATCATAACCTCAAGGGTGGACCCTAAGTTT
>JASANE010018484.1:0-10809 GCA_030248225.1 Trileptium ribeirensis | reverse complement strand
ATGTTCTTGGTTCATTTACGTGTATTGCTACCACTTAAATTTATAATCTTGATGGATATGTTCCAAAGAGAATATGTACCATACATATCAATTAAGTGGTTAGGGGCCCTTACAGTCCGCAGACACCCACCCTCCCACCCTGGTCTGTGCCCCCTCAGAGATACCACTCTACCCCTCCCCGGCGAAGCTTAGCAAAATTTGGCAGATTTTGGCAAAAAATGAGAGTGGTCAATTGGCAATAATTGGGGTAAAATTGGCAAAAAAGAAAGAGGTCATCAGGGGTTGAGTAGTTTTTAGATTGCCCAATGTAGGACCTGCCGCCCTCCAATGCCTTTACTCCCCCTCCTCCTCACACGACCTCGCCCCAGTCCAACCATCACTTTTACCACCCTACCCACCAGGACCTCAAAAGCATGTATTAGTATATATATTTTAAACTGTTTTAAATAAATATATACGAATTTGATGTTATCAACATCCTATGCAGATTTAAAACATTGTAACATTGATAATATATAGCTTTCGGATATAATCAACAAATATCTAATGTCTCTCATTAACTGTGGTCAGACAAAGTCAAGACGTATGCCACTTGCCACACCTAGCAGCATAACGACTGCAGCGGTCGGGGATGTAAATAATTCCAAACGATAGCAGTTGGTTCGGGGGGGTGTTTGGCTTGATCTGTTGCGTGAATGCGCGCAATACGTCGCATTTAGGCACAAGGATTGCTCCATGTGCTTCTTGCTTGGCTGGTATATTTCTGCATGTCCAAGTAGGAGAACAGTTTGACTGTAAGCCAAGTCTAGAAATTTTTGTTTGTAAGAAAACCTGATACCCGCTTTCTTGGCAGAGCTGAAACTCAAAAACACAAAAATTTGTTGAAGAACTCATAGCGCCATTATTCGTCTTTGCCAGCTCCGAGCAAAATATGTTTTCTTGGTGTCGATCCAAGATGTGTTACTACTGGATCAGTGGACTTGTCTAAAAATGGTCGCTCAGGCACAGCCACTGAGGATGACAATATTGCTACTGTGTCAAACAAACTGGTCAATTCGCTGCGCAAGTAAATTCGTCGGCTGTCGGTGGAAGCCCGGTTGTTGAGGATGACTATTTATGGAATCGTCAAAGGGCTAGGAGTTCTGCAATTAATACATCAACTAAACAAGGATAATTTTGACCGGGAAGTGGAGTTTACTGAAAAATGAAAATTTATAATGATCTGGAATTGGCTGATCGAGTTATTTGGTCGAATTAAAGCTCATTCAAGCTCAATGGTCACGTAAATCGACAAATTTACGTTTGCTGGGCCAAGGATCATCTGCATGAAAGAATTGAACACAAGTACCGAGAGTGACTGTTTGTTTGGGCATGCACTCTGGATGTTTCGTTGGGCCTCTTTTTTCGGCGAAACTGTTACAGGTGACGGGTATTTGCGAATGCTGAAGGACTACTTTTGGCCCCAATTTGAATAACCGGAGGAGTGCGACAATTTTTTGTTCCAACAGGATAGCGCGCCCGCTCAATATACAAAATCAGTGCGAGAATGATTGGATGTCAATTATCGGGATCGCTGGGTCGGTCGACGTGGACCTGTTAAATGGCCTGCCCGTCTCCCGAATTTAACGCCTCCAGACTTTTTTCTTGCGGTGTCGTAAAGGACATATTTAATGGAAGGAAGCAAAGCACTGTGGAAGAACTAAAGAACTTCACTGCAGAAAAACTTAGTCTGATTGACACCTAACTATTTCAAAAAGTTTGCCGATCTGTAGGATTTCGTCTTGAAGAAAACTCTAGGTTGGAGGGACTATACAGAATACAGATTTTCTTCGTTTTCCTACATAAAATAGGCAAGATTATGTCTAGAGACAGTCGTCGAGAGGGATTCACAAGAGTGGCATATAATAAGAAACTCGCTTCATATCCATTGTCACTTGCCACAGTGTGCCGTGCCGTGTAAATATTAACCATTTACGTTCTGAATTCATTCTTTAGGTCACCGATGAACAATTATACTTGTATATATATCGTCGCTAGTAAACGCATTCAGAAAGCTCTACTGCAAGTCACGTTCGTTAGCCATCGAGCTATTACTCACATCTTTGAGCGATTTGGCAATAACGCATGCACAATGTCACAATTAATACAATATATACACAAAGGTGCTATTTGTTGTCGAATTAATGCAGGCATCAAAGTGTAATGATGATTTTGCATATATATGCGACATATCAGAAGAACCAGAAACTGCGCCCCAGCCTTCGAGAATGTTAACAGCGTAGAACAATTTAGATCATAGCTAGGAATATACAGTGACACCAAGTATTAGTTTTATCTGCCATTCAGTAGTTGTTAAAGATCGCGTGCCAAAGATACAGTAAGCTAAAAACGTAAGCAAGTTCACCTGTTTGTTTTTCGGAATGCAAATGTGGTATTAAAATATTTCTAGATACTTATACATTTTTCCACATCAATATGTACGTTTAGCGCTACGTTCGGCCTGCGCTTAAATAGCTTCATGAGTGTGGTGTCCAGTATAACTAATATATGTATTCAATATTAATATCGCTGAAACGGTGAAACGCTAATTTATACCATAACAGTAATTTCCTGTTACAAAATACAAATGCGGACTTCACTCAGCGTCTAAATTTTCAGACGTATGATCTTTAGAACTAAGGCCCTTAAATAATGATCTCGCTATGACTGTTAAATGCCTCTATTTGGAAGTCAAATGCTGTATACCATGCTTGAATTACTTATATACCGACAGAAGCTCAGGTTTATACCTAAAACTTCGATAGGCAAAGATAACATACTCATTTATATCATGATATATAAATGCCTGATTTTGGCTTGTAATTATAAAGCTTTAAAAATCTTTCAAAATTCCTATGAAATGAATAGGCACCGCGACTTTATAAGCACATTTAAAGAGAAGTAGACGGTGACGTTGTAGCTTTCTTTCTGTCTTTATACAATTTGTTCCTGAACATAAGAAATTCAATACATACTATTTTCATCGTTATGGCTTCATCTGTTTTATTTCATCAAAATAATCAACATTCCATTTGACATAACGCTAACTTCAAATTTAATTTTCACGGCGATATATAACGCTCAAATTACAAAAATTCCTTTTAATACAATTTTTACGCTCTTGCCTAAAAAACTTTTAGCCTTGTGCGTTAATTAGGTATCGAGGAGATTAGTATTAAGGACTGATGAAAATAAGGATATAAGTTACAATCTTATCAAAGTACATAATTTCGTTTAAATATTACATGAATGTTCTGTACTGCGAAAATACAAACATATATAGTAGGCTGTCGCTTGATGACATGTTGTTGTTATTGCAGCTCTGGCAATGTTCATGCTCCATCATCGAAAACGAAAATTAAAAAACTTTACACCTGATATTTTATAGTGATCAATACGCAAGTATATAGTTGTAGAGTAGTACACCTAACGGTAAAATTATTTCGATACAATTGAACATCAAGCAACCTAATATTTCACTATAACTTCTAGAAATAGAATGAAAACGTGATTCGTATTTTCTTTTTTGTTTGGTTTTTCTACTAAAGCAGACGTTCATTGATTTGTTGAGATATACTCATACAAAGCAGCTTACCCGAATTATTATTTCAGAATAGTAATCGATATCGTAATTCAGAAGAACATGGAACTAATTTAGTACTGTGCTAAGTATTTTCACAAACTTTTACAAGGTACCCAAAACCCGATAAATGTGTGTAAGACCCGTTTGTCCAACTTATTTCGACGGGATGGACAAATCTGAAAACCACAATACCCTGTCAAAAATATCAACTAAATTACGAAGTCCTAAAGGGCAGTGTCAGATTGTACAAATTCGAAGTTCGCAAATTCGGAACCAGTTCCAGTTCCAGACATATATTTTGTAATAATTTGTTAGTAATGGATTTTGAATGCAGCTTGAATTTATCGTTGCTAAACATGTAAAAATTGTTTTAGATTCCATATGACATAATTTATGTGAAGTCAAACCACTTTTAAACTCAGCTGAATGGTTTTCTCTGAATTATTATTAACGTATTCTTGAGTATAGAGGTGAAAATTGTATTACTCTCCATCACACAACCAATTTATGTCGCGCCTTACATTATTGAAATGTAGCCTGATATATTTTTAATAGATTGTTTGTTTAAACGTTTTTACAGCAAATAGACACGAGAATTTTGGGCCGTTGCGGCATCAGTACCAAAGTTGAAAAGCTGAATTTTTAGGCGTACATATTTTCATGAGATTCCCTTTAATTTGAAACACTTCTTTTAAACCTTCGGCAGGTTTCTTCGTTTGCGTTCTCTTTTGAGAGAATTATTTACGAGCATTGTGGTTTAGACAAATTTTAATCTGATCGGAATAGTAACGCTAACCAATATTTAATGAGATAACCAATATGTTTCCATATTTGTTTATTTCTGGACTCTGGACTTTACATTATTTTACTAAGAAATTGGAAACTTATAAGTTGTTGACAATCGAAGCTTAACAATTATATTAGGAATGAGAAAATGAAATTTCTACTCTTTTGTTGTCTCTGACTTTCGAATGATTTTCACCCACATTTTCTAGTAAAGCTGAAATTTAGAAATATTACGATATTTGACATTTCGAAGTTTTAAAAATTAGCCTTTTGTTGCACATGCTTAACCCGCCGCCAGGAGGTATGAACACAGATGTACAAACGTCGCAGTGAGTAATTATCATGTTTAAAGTTTCCTCAATCACGAATTAAACTGCAAAGCGTATTAACATACTTTCAACAACTCCTAAAGAACATATCTAAAGTTGCGTCCAGAGTTACAGCTCCAAATTTGAAGCTCCAATCTTGAACTGAATATTCTCAGTATCTTAACGGTTTTTTTCAAATTCTAGATAACATTTTTGTTTTCTCTAAATATTTTAATATTATTTCGAGTTTTGAATGGCACTGTTTTAGAAAATTAACCAAGAAATCAGTCAATCAAGCGCACGGCGAAAAATGAAAGAAAAAATATCAAAAAATACTTTAATAGTTCTTGTTCAGATTTTCAGCCGTACCTTTTGAGCTGAATATCTGATATCTGAAAGCTAAAGACGCATCTTATTTATCCAAGCAAAATTTTATCATAAGTTTTTGTAGCTTCACTTCCTAAGATTGTGTATTGTACTGCCCGATAAGGTACCTGTGTAAATGGTTTAGTTTAAGCTGGTATCTAGTTCTAAAATACAATCATAGATACAAGATTCTTCAGCATTAAATCCCTGTTTGGATTCTAATGCAGGGGTTTTGTTTAGTTTTGTTATTGTTTGCACAATTTGCTTAGTTGCTATTTAACAAGCAATATAACGCTCCATGTTCGCGCTAATACAACTTACGTACGACCATTACTTAGATACATACTTCAGCAAAGTTTGGTCACCATGCTACTTAATGATATCGATGTAATCGAACATGTGCAAAGGTATTTAACTCGTAGATTATATGCCAAAGCTGGTATAATGGCATGGCCATATGCATGTCACCTGAGCCACCTGCAACTGAGGTGAAAAGCGACGTCTCCAGTTTGATTTACAAATAGTTTTCAAATGTTTCTCATAATAATACCGGCGTAAACATAGAAGAATTCTTTCGGTATTCACATTCAAATCTAAGAGATCATAGTTTGAAGTTATATAAACCAAAGCCCAGAACAAACATATTCTTAAGTCGCGTAATTGATGTATGGAACTATTTTCCTCAATCTGTTTATAACAACCCGCTAGTGGGAGCCAAGTACTCAAATCCGCTTCGAAAACTCCTAAAACTGCTGAAATTCTCAAATTAATTGAAATTTGATAGACACCTATAAATAAGATTTAAGTGTCGGTATTCACGTCCTTTTTGTTTTATCTATTAGTTTGTTGTAGCTAATTCAGAACTTTGTTACTTTGTTAAATGTATAAATGCATTTTATGTTATATGGTTTGCCGCAAACTACTCTGTTGTTAATTGTCTACGGACTAATAAGACGAACGCATAGCCTATGATTCTGACCTAAGCCACGCCATCTTTCATAATTAAAAATATAAACTTAGCACCACAACTGAATAAAAAGTATTAATGAAATTAAATCTTTAAAAGTATCCATGCCAGCCAAACGTTGTGTTACTTATAACATTTTACAAAGGGTGAATATTGTTTTTCATAGTAAACGCCAGCGGCGTCACAAGCTCTTCGAAAGTGGAGGGGCGACAAAATATGGGTAGGTAATTAGTATTCATTTTATTGCATATAAATCTGTTAAGTTTTTCTCGTCCAGCACTAAAAAGTGCCCCCTCTCTTTTGAGATGTTCCTGAAAACGCACATCTTGCAACAGCTGCGACATCTATGCCTGCGATGTCAGTTTAGTTTTACCGGTAGTCACGTATATGATACTGGTTAAATGTAATAAAATATCAAACTTCCACATACATGGCTGCAGGGGGTAACCAACCCTGAGGTCCGGACCTCCCCCCGGAGGCAGAAAAGCCAGGGGGTAACCGAAGGGGGGGGGGTGCGGAACCAAAACCCCCCGCCTCGACCAGTTTTGAGGCCGGACCCTAGTGCAGAAACTGAACTTATAGGCGAAAAATATCGCTGCTAGGTCCAAAAAAACAAAAAGGTCCTCACGACCAACCCCCCTAGGAAAATTTGGTCGGCCAGGGGGGTTACCCCGCCCACTCTCCTTAGATGGCGCAGCGACCACCCCCCGTGCGGGGCCTCTACCCCCCGGCATGACCGACCGCCGCCATGTATGAACTTCCATGATGGTTTATACAGTGCATCCGATATTACTTTCTCATGTTAAGGTTGAGTAGTAATACATATCATGCCCGTATCACCATAGTCCAATTATGAATGTTTGACAGTTATAACGAGTGAAATGAAAGAAACACCGGTAATGTCGAAGAACGATGATAAACTATTATTACCGGAACCAAGCTAATATAAATGGTAATTACGATAACAATGCAAAGTCCGACTTTAGTTTTTAGAAAATGCACTTAGTTGGACTACTGCCTCTTAAACCAGGAGCTACGCACAAAGCAATAGTATAGCTTTCACCTAAGAAGATAACGTCCATGAATATCTGGCCCAAGCAACCAGTCATTCTCCACGGCGAATACATAATAACAACAAAATTAATACAACGCAATAGCTTTCACCTGCGAAGACAATTTCCATGAATTTTCTGGACCAAGCAACAAATCCTTCTGCATGGTGTATACATAACAGCAAAATTAATACAAAGCAGTAGTTCAGCCTTCACCTAAAAAGCTAAGTTCCATGAATATCTGGACCAGGCAACAAAATATTCTCCATGGTGTATGCATTATAACAGCAGAATTAATACAAACCCATAGTTTAGCTTTCACCCAAGAAGATGCCCAAGCAACAAATCTTTCTCCATGGTGTATAGATAATAACAACAAAATTAATGTTTGATTTGGCACGAAAAACGTTTTGTTGAACGATATTCCTGTGCAGCAAATATTTGGATGTTATCCTCGTAGTTGTACTATGAGCACACTGTTTAATGATGCATGCAGTAAAAAGTTTTACGACGAATTACTTTTGAATTTAAACGGATATGTAAACGATTTGTATTATGTCTTTGTTGTATGATAAAAGAATCGGTAACACAGCCTTACACATACTAAACTTGAAAGTATACTTATCCGGTTTTGTACGTTACAGAGCTAGAGGAGGATTGCAGCTAAACTATAGATGAATTTTTGGCCCCGCAAATATGATTTATATATGCGTTTCTCGGGATGAACAAACACAATAGATGGATAAAATATACACTGATTAGCATATTCGAATATGTGAATCTATAGAGACATCAAGTACAAAAAACTTAGCTACAGCTAATGTTCTTTTTCCGAATTATAACTGTTGCATTAAAGAATATATTGCAATTTCGCATAAAACCGACGCTAGCTATGCATGTTGATGCTGGGGTTACAAGTAGGTAACTAAAACCATTATTTCTACTACGTCTCCGGGCGTTTGCACTTTTTAACTGATATGGTCTGTGAACATCTACAAGTTTTTTATATATATACTAGGCTTTATATTGTCTCTTGCATGACACCAATATATTCTTTAAAAATCTTCCACCCCACTAGAAAATGTTAAAAACCATTTTTGCAATGCAAAATAACATTATTCTGTCTAGGATACACTATCTTGTTTTTAGTTACTCCACTAAATACAAAGTTTTATTGCTACAACGGCTGTAACTCAGAAATAGGTAGATGCAGATTCGTTATGGTTCCCGTTGATTGCACATTATGGTAAAAGCATTTATTTGTATGTCTACTTTTCGAAGAGCAGCGATCAAAACAGTTTCAGGGTAAAATCTGTTCGAATTTTGTTGTTTTCGTATATATATATCATATTATCCGTAAAGTTATGCGACAAAAATTATCAGAATGCAGGTGATATATGACATTACACCTTAGAGCATGATGTGTAGTGATTAAAGCCTTTGGAAAAGGACTTATAAAGCAAGAACAACACTTGTGTTTAAACATTCCATAGGTATTGCATTGATGCTAAAGCATTCGACTGATTGGAGGTCTTTGGCTTAAATTTTGATAGTATGCGCAGCTTTGGCCGATATGATATCAATATTTTTAAGGCATAGTTAAGACTATATCAAAGATCAACAAAAGATTAGTGCTGACTTCAAACGAATTTCAGACAACGTTTCGAAATGTTGCTTAAAGACATTTTCTATGATACAGAGTTACACTAAATGTTGTTTTAATCTTGAGTGCTTCATTTGAGTGTCTAAAATATTTCAAAATTTAAAACACCCCTTAAAGGAAATAGCGATGCATGGTAGGTTTCGATAACACTTTTGGTGGCTTATCACGATTCTGATAAAGTAGTGTGACTTCACCCTACAATCAGAGCCACCATTGCAGCTCATCTGCAGCATCCACATATCTACAACTACAATAGATTAATGCTTTTGTATGTTTTAAATATAATTATTACACCGGAATATTTCCGCTTATCGCTTTTCAGCCTATCAAAGCTATATTTCACCCTTTAGGTGTCAATAGGGGTGTAAGAGGGTTATCCCTGAGGGTAAATCGCCTCTTCTAGCCATATCTATTCCTGAAGGATCACCGCCACTGCACAATTCGCGCACACAATTTTGCGAAACTCGACAAAATTTAGGGTAAGCTTGTGGAAATGTGGCACAAAACTGCAAGAATTTGTGGAACATTTTAGGAAAAAAATCGGGAATTGGCAAAAGTTAGGTAAAATTTAGCAATTTGGAAAAATTATAAGTGTTTAAAAATTTAACAATATTACTTACCCATCACCGGGAACTAACTACTCCACCTGAGATGATGGGCTTTCAACACTTATTTTTTGACCCAAGTAAAAATATTGCCGTGGAAGCGTCGACGCATGGTATTACGTTGACAGTAGTTTAATGCATACAAATTTAGAAGCTATGTTTTTGCTGGTATCCCGTACAACACTGGCATTGTTTTTGATTCATTAGTGGTTAAGAATAAAACCAGTGCATGACTTGTATTCTTTTCAATGAATTTTCAGGAAAACTAGTAATTAATCTTGTTAATGCTTGGGCAGCTTTAGTGACTACGAAATACACTAGTGATTCAATTAAAAACCCTGATCAGGTTACGGAATTATTTTCATTGATATAGCGCACTTGATTTATGTTCTAGCAGGCATTTTACAAGTATTAGGTGCTTTTTGGGAAATATTTTGTCAATACGCATGTACATGGACAACCGCCGTCAAGATGCCAAAATGTGCCAAAACTCGGCGAAGTCGCTATTTTCATATAATAAGTAAGTATGTAATGCTAATCATTTTAAAGTAATTCAGTTATACTCTTAAAAATTGGTTTGTTGCAGGCCAAAACCAACGTTGTTAAATATTTTTCGTTCTGTTTCCACACGCGATGCAAAACACTTTGCAAATGTATGAATTGCTTGTTTCATTGCTTCTCCTGAACTTCCCTCAGACCAAACTATAACTACTATATCCTGTTCGACAAACAGTGGATTTAGAAGTCTGAAAAATAGCTTAAACATTAACCATTACAGATACACGTCCTTACATATGTTAGTTCTAGCATAGCAACCTATGCGTTAGAAATTTGTGCGCTATATCGAATTGGAATTTACTCTCTTAAACTGAGATTAATATGACAATATTGATATTTCTATTCGAGAATATTACAATTATATTGCGCAGATATTAATAAATACCTATATGGATCGAGATCGCATTCATTTTATTTAGATTTAATTGCTAATAATGGTATCATATGAATGATATTCTCAATGGGTTCCGTATAAAACGCGTCTTACGCTTTTATCATTGTTATTACATCATTGTTATCCTTTACAGTTAAGGAATATTTCCCAAAAACCATTCAATGGAATATTTTCCTTACCATTAATATCCTGTACTAACATATTTTAGAACATATTTCATCAGTTTTTAAATTTATAACTTGGGATTATTTCCTCAAAATATACTTAGTATTAATTTCCGTACTGTACAGGGAAATTTCCTATAAATACAGAGATATTTTCCTTTATGAGCAGGAAAGAGTTGAGGCTTATAGAAATATTTTAATTTATATGCAGTAAAAATTTCTTTTCTTGCTGGTAAAGAAAATGTTACACTGCATGGTTTTAAGGAAAGTTGTCCTGTAGGCCAATGGATAAAGACACATGGATAGAGCCGTTTCAGAATCTGT
>JASANE010018483.1:0-38926 GCA_030248225.1 Trileptium ribeirensis | reverse complement strand
TAAACACTATAGTCCTATAGATAGTAAATGATTGGTTAGGAGAATGAATATGCAGCTGCCATTATGGTGTGGTACCAAGCCTTCATGAGGGGGGGCACCAATATCACACTAGAGGGGTATCAATAACACAGCTCAGTTCGATATGTTGCATATAACAAAATTTTTTAGGTAGATTGGCGCATTATTTTGTGAATCAGCAATAACGCTAGCCGTTACATATTTTTGTCTTTAATGGAACTTTAAGAAACTTTTGTCTCTTACAGCCAGCTGTAACATACAACAAAAATCTCTTACAGCCAACCATTAAATATTTTAAATTCTGATGGATAGCTACTAGAGACTTTTGTATCATATAGCTGATTGTAATAGACAAAAGTTCTAACAGCTAGCCATTAGAGACAATAATCTGTTATGGCTAGCTGCTGTAGATTTTAGTCTCTAACAACTACCTGTTAGAGATTTCTGTATTTATTGCTTTCTATATAAGACTAAAACCTCTTACAGCTATCTGTTAGAGATTTAAATATCTAACAAACAGTCTTTAGAGACAAATATCTCTAGCAACCGTTTCCAAGAAACTAAATATAATATTGCTGTCCATTAGAGATTTTAGTTTCTTGTAGATGGCTAATAGAGACAAAAGTGCCCACTTTTTGCACTCATTATTCTGTGAAACCTGCATGAGTAAGGTTGCGTTTTATGGTCAAGCTCACTGTAGTACTTGGATAAAATTATCTCACGAATAATTGACCGGAAAATTTGAGCATAAAGGTTTGAGCCTGTGAACAAGCCTTAACGGCTGTAACAAAAAGAATACCACATAAAATTAACATGTTTTAATATTTATCTCATACATTTTCACATTTTTTTACAAATTTTGCTTATTAATAATTTGATAAAAATAGTTTGTCTTTATCTTCGACTGAAAACTGTTTGTGAAATGATAACGAATTCTACGTTTTTTTCGAAGGATTTTTTTATTACTTTATGCAGCTATAAAATGACGAAAACAAATATTGGGACCTAAATTCCATATTGCCGCAATTTAGGTATTATCAAGAGTCGCAGCAAGATGTGCCCACAGAGATGGTTAATGATATACGGTTTCGGTCAATCGGTTTTTAGTTTTCCAAATTGAAGCGATTCCATTTTAAAACCGACTGGCTCAGGACTTTATGGTCTTCAATTGGGCCATTCCCGGATGAGTTTTCTACATAGATTCGTTTCAATTCGAACTGTTGATGTACTTATTGTTAAATGGTTTATTTTTCAAATTCCCACAAAATGAAATAAATTCTTATAATTCGACTCGTAGAGAATATTTTGTGATTAATTTTGGGCGTGAAATTTTAAGTAGGAACCATATTATAGAATTGACTATAATGTGGATTTGAAACGTCATTCTATGGCTCTAAATTGATTTGGGCGTAAATCATTGCGGAACTGTAGACTAAAACGATTTCTCTCTCTCATTTCAAGCCGATTTAAGTCGAATCCCTTTGATTCGAGAGAGGTCATGCCGTTCATGTTTGATGGGACAGTCATAACGATTTTCTCTTTTTAACCATCTTAATGACCACGATATTGCATTTGTTCCAATATTATGATTTGTCCGCGCTGAACCGTAGTCACAAATTAACATATGTAAGAAAATAGGGCTAGGTATTTTTAGAACAATTAAAGAATTGTGGGGAGAATTGTTGAAATTTCATGGAAACCAATATAATCGCTTTATTATGATTATAAATGATTTTCAAAAGCAATTCTATTATATAACGCCATCCGGTGAGACAGATATTTTTTTCAACCTTGTGGAGATACAAAGAATGGTGGAAAAAACATTTGAATGGCTATTTAATGTATACTTTTTACGATCTTCGGTAGCTTTTTAGTAGCTTCGGTTGCTATTCTGATCATCAGCTTTGGATCAGTTCTGTTCCCAAAACTGTTGTCGTTTTTTGGGTTTACATCGGTGATGTTTATTAATATATACTTGAAATACGATGTTGGTTTATGACAACTTCGTGTAATAGTGTGCTATTTTTATAATTTGGGAGAAACAATATTTTCAGTTTTGAAAAAATTCTCCATTGGGTTGATAATTTAAGATATATCTTAAGAGAAAATTCGCAACTTCGAATTGAGCTTTATCTCATTAATGCCCTGTCTTACTAGGCCAGCAAGATCGAATATTTCGGCGCGTTCCGTTTTTTTGGCGATGCATTGTTGTATATATTGCGATTGCATGTGTGTTGTTATTCGATCGTTTTGTAAGGTTGCTTAAGTAACCGAGGAAGAGCTTGTTAATATGGGTAGCTCAGTATTTTACGTACGCCGCTTCCACACGACCAAGGTTCAATTCGCAATGCCGCGTTGAGTTTGTCAAACATTGCACAATACATGAATTAATTCGGACGCTAAAGGGTTAAATATTATTATTTTTGTCAGAAACTCTAAACCTGAGCAGAAATATAGAATTTCTGTATCTTTGAATGTTAGAAAATCTAATAATAGTTTAAACAATCTTTTTTTGAACTCCAAAATCGTGTCCATTTTGCGTGTTATTGCAATTATTTTGTTGTATATCGCTTCACGTTATCAGCTACGCATAGTACAGTCAAAGCTATGGATATATTTGAGATTTGTAAAACTATTTTAAATACATCTGAGAAAAATAGTAAATTGAACCTTCGTTTAGCATTTCAGGATGCCTATTTTTTTTACATATACAGAAACGAGTTTACCATCTATTCGGTAAAACATGGTTTTGACAATGATTTTACTCTAAAAATTAGTTAATTCGAGCTCTATAATAGAGAGTTACTATTCCTGACGAAATTAAAATATATGAACAAATAAGCAAGCAGCCCAAAACACATTGAGTTTCAAAATTTCTCAAACACAATTTAGATTTTGAACATATGATTTTGGAAAATAATTTGTCCTTCTCAATAAAGGCATGAAAATTGTTTTGGCGTTGCGTTGGTATTGATAGGATTTGTCGAATAGCATCACCGAGCATATAGCACCGCAAACTAAATTAAATTTAAAGGCTTTACTCATAAAGTAGGTACGTGGACATATAAGTGGTGAACGTCCGTCGTGTTGGGGAAACTGTCCAGCTGTTTTATATTTATCCTTTAATGATATAGAAAAGCTTCCACAAACTAAGAACAACTGTCCGAAAAAAGTTCCGGGAAGCTTCAATAGAGTGGAATAATTGTCTAACTCCAACATTTAGGGTATCATTATCGTACAGTGGTTTTGCTTTTATTGAATTAATCCAAAACTCATGGTTTCTCACTCTCAGCTCCGTGTTACCGTGAAAATATTGCTGGCCTATTTCACATCTACAGTTTCTTTGGTGTTCAGCGTACATTTTTAATAAGCTCCGTGAAGATTAAAATTTCTTTTTTGTTTTGGAATACGGGAAATTTAGTATTCTAATATTACTTATATCATTTGGTAAATACCCAATTTTAGTACGTAAGGTCGTCGTCGTGTCAAGTGTCGAAATGCTAAACGTGTGGTGTTGAAGGTGGAACGTGTCAGAGTAAGTATATTTTACCGATGCGCTATGTATGTACATACATATTTTTGCTCTGGGAGGTTCCCTCCTGGCCCTCAAGCTTCCTTGGTGATAACTTGAAATGAACCTGAATTGAAATCTTAATTATTTTTACTCCGTGAATATCAATTTTGTCTGTTGAGGCTGCTGACTGACGTTGTAAAATGGAGGGTTGGACATTTTGTCCTTTAACTGTGAGTCCAAAATGGTATATTAGGTAGCTGATAAAAAGAGCAACACTCAAAAATAGGGCGTGGAATCCATCGCATGATGGTGCAGGGATACAATAAGTGAGTTTTACAATTCTGGGGTTCATAAAAATAGTCTATTTGTACAAGGGAGCCGGTCCAAACCGTTTTATCAAATACCGTAAAATAGGTTGAATTGTTGTATATTGTGCAGTAAACTATATGTTCAACGTAATATTACGGAGTGTTGAGCATTGTATCAACTCTTAACAAATCAACGTCAAAATTCAGATGCTTCCTAGGAATTGTTGAGTCAGTTTGTCCAACTAATTATTGATAGGTTTTTCATTTTCGTTGGCCGCTGAGATTTCGTACGTGTTTTGCCGCGACAACAGCCTCTTTGTTAAATGTAGCAGGATATTTAGAAATGTTCGCTTCGTTTTTTGCCGTGTCACTTTTATACTCTACTATATACAATACTCACTAATAATGACTTCGTTGATTTAGACATAATATCAGCCTCGTTTTCTCGTGATACTGTGTCTAACTAGTGACCGTAAGGCCTCATTTCTTTTTGTGCTACTGACGAATATAGCTATTAAGTTTTCTTTTTACGTAAAACCGTGCAACATATTATGTATTTAAACTCTGCGAATAACTCGTATATACAATATTGCTGGATGTTTATTGTCAAATGAGGGATCGACTGTTACGGTCAGTTTCGACATCTTGTGACAATTTGTATATACGATGTTCAATTTTTTTGCAATATAAAACGATAGAGTTGATAAAGTGTACATATGTGATCGGCTACATGCGTTGCATTTTATTGGTATATATCAGCTGATATGCATGTGTGGGAGTCTTTATATATAACGCGAACTCTGTGCGCTGTTTCTGTGGAGGAAATTGGAGGAGTTATGCATGTTTTGGCTTCGACTGTTTGTTGAATTATAATACTTATATATATATATATAAAATATCTGAACATTGTTTTGGTTTTCGTATTAGCACTTAAGTTTCGTCTTGACGATTTTAACACACCTAAGGATTTTTCTTCGGTTACGCAGCATTGCGATATTTTGCTTACCTTTATGTACGATATTAAGCTATAATTTTGTTATAATAGTTTTAGTCTTCCACTTTTTGTCGCAAATGTTCTAATACCTATAATTCTATATAGATAGTCGAAAATAGAATTTGTATATATATTCTATAGGTAACTGATTTGTTTGCTATGTCGCTTTGCAATTTCTCCTTATTTCTAATCAAAGATACTTTCTCATGCGGTTTGATATTGTTGGGGCACATGTCTATTGTTCATATAAGATATTTAGCCTTCTATTCTTCTACGTAAAGTGCTGTAATTAAATAAATGTGCTTAGTTCTTAGATAGTAATCACCACGTAGCGACATAGCTTTTAGTTTCCAAAGAAAAGCCTCAAAAATCTTTGCCGCGTTCACGCAATATACTCAACCAGAGTATCAGACCACTTCCAGTAATAACTTTCCTGATATGGAGAATATCTTGACAGCTGCTAATTATTGAAACAATAATTTTGTAATATGATGGTCGTCAACTTTTTTAGTATCCCCTGGAGAACCCTCCGGCGACCCAGGCTACCATACTGAGGCCTCGGAGCGTCAGCATGTATGCATAACTGATAAAGAAAAATTTCGCCACAGATGAAAATATTATTCAAAGATACATATTGCGGTCCGCGAATAGACCCTTACATACATATGGACATTTCCTGCTGCAAAGTATGAACAAAATGTTGGTTTGTAATTCCACATAAACAGTGTAGAAATTAACTAAATCAATCTGAATAAGTCAGAGACGCAAGAGATGAGGCACCCTCACATTTTGATGGACAGTTTAACCGTAGCACCCACTCCCTACTTTTGAGTAGCGTACTGCGTGCCAGATTGATGATATGCTTTCAGTATCATTTATAATATAAATTGCTTAAAACATTTACCTGCTCGTTGGTACGCGACAGTTTCAGGATATGTTTATGTCGGATATTACACATAAAACATGCACACTTACATAATTTGGTTGCATTATATAGTTGAATAAATCATACCAAATTGCTGTACGATCCCGTATAATTTTTCTGCTTGGACATAAATTTTAATGCGAAAAAGGCATCTACACAATACGAAAAATACAAATATTTAAACCATGCCTAATCCCACAAATTCAGTCTATTAATTTGGTCACAATATCAAGAGACATCACAAATTCAGCGTATCACATCAGTCGGTAAAGATATGTGCGCAAAATGAAATTTTATCATACAGTGTTGCAGACCAAAAAATGTTTGTATGAAGGAGCTTAGTTTGCCTATAAGAAAATAGCAATAGAGCACACATTGCGAACAAAAAATTTCTGTTCAGAATATATTAACGTGAAGTGGCAAGTGTAATTCGCCACAGAACAAACATCCTAGCGCAACTAGTAGCTATGTCCTTAAAAACTTCTATAAAAGTTGCGCCACTTTCATAGAAACGGCTGAGTCATGTATGCTGAGTTAAGATTCGATGTCCCAGGTAGGGTAGCCGGAGCCATGTCAATGAGGGGGAAGACGATCTTTGGCCCACCAAGCTGGTGTTCAAGGGGAATCCGTCGCGTCAGAAGAGCATACCCCTACACCTTTTATAAACATGTATTTGCTGAAAGTATATATTAGGTTTTCTTAACACTTTCACAGTTTGCTTAGCAGATTTCTAAAATTGGAATATTTGTAGCAGTTTTATTTTTCAAAAAGTTACACATGTCTGTAGCAGTTTTTCTAAAAGTGACACAGTTTGTGGAGCAGTTTTTTTTGTAAATCAGTTTCAGCAGCAGTTTTTGCTAAATATGACAGATATTCTATATGCATGGAGTATATCTGGAGTTCGAATACCGCCTCGTGGGTACACTCACGGTCAAAGCATTTCAACTTGCTCGACTATGTTATCCTGCATGCAACACCTGAAGGAAATTACAACAACAAGGGCAATGCAAGCTGCGGAATGCTCAACTGACCACCGCCTAGTGAGAAGCAAAGTCGATTTCCAACTCAGCTAGATCAAGAAATTAATCGCTATTTCTCAATCTAAGCGACTGGTCGTAAAGACGCTCATGTCCGATAGTAATTCACGAATCGCTCTTGGAAGATGCATCACCGAATCGCTCGTGGAAGATGTATCACCGAATCGCAGTGAATTCACTAGGGTAAACACCTGAAATGCTATAATCGACATTTTTGCAGAACTACTTGGCCACTCGATGTGGAAAATCCCCGAATGGTTCAGCGAAAACTGTGGAGACATAAGAGCTTTCAGAGACGGTAAGAATACAACTTATTTGCGATATCCCAGTGATAATCCACAGGGAATAAGGATGCTCTCGCAAAAGCAAAATTTCTCTGCAGCGTGAAATAAAGGCGTATGAAACATGCGCGGTGGCAAGACGCAGCTGTATAAGTTGACCGACGCCAGTACTAACCGAGGAGTATTCTCTGCCCTGAAATGAGTCTGCGGCCATCGACTAAATCCCGTCGTTCCAGTGCAAACAGCCGATGGCAGACGCCTTCCTACACATGTACCAGATATTATGGAACGATGATAGAAGGAGCATTTAGCAAACGAAAATTTCTTAAACAACAAGAAGTGCAGATTCTGACGTCATGGCGAACTTATAGCGTCATTCAACATAATGACAATTCAATGATATCTCCCAACCTGCAGGCGTGCAAACCGTTGAAGCACAAATTACCGTAACACAACTTAGACGGACCGGTAACATTTTTGAATGTCAGAAGATCGATTACCCTAAAAATTGTTTGTTCAGCTGGGTTGAGCACAGAAAGCAAAAATATGGTGGCAACAGGCTTAGGTTCAAAAACGGGGGAGCAGCAACAGTCTAACAGAGCGGGACGGCATAACTCGCTGCACCTGACGAAAATAACGCCTGCAGTAAAGAGAGAATCTGCGTTGTATGCTGTTCGCCACAGGCATCATACTACTCTAATCAACCGCGAATTCAGTTGTCGCAAATGCATAAGCCAGTGTTGGTATGGAGCCGGACTGACAGCTCACAGGTGCGCATACAGATCGTCAGAATGGACAAATAGAACCGTTCAGTTTATTACGAAAAACAGAGTTGGACGTACATTGGCAACTATACAGAAGGCCGGAACTGTACAGACAACTGTGGTTAAACGTAGATGGTCGTGTAGGAGCTGAAAAGGTGTAAATTATAGCATTATGAGCCAAAACTAGTTTGAAGTACTGCTATAATTCCGTTACAGCCGTTAATCTTGTACTGTTATGTTGAACTACAGTATATATCAAACGTGCCCATGAGAGGGTTATTGCCTTTACGTTTCGCACATCCTCTATGGCATACTAACAATCCCAGAGGTCGGTCGCTGATACTTTCTCTAATATTTGATTAGGTCTAAAATTAGCCACAGAGGAGGCTAATACGAGCAGAAAAATTTGGTAATTTTAGCAACAGCTTGCAGAGAAAATTACACTCTTAGCTGCCAATTTGGCGCAAATTAACCATAACGGACACCGTCTGTATAGCTAATGCATCATTTACAATTAGATGCGTGCGCATGGTCCAAATTATGTCACGTCACGCGTTCAAATGTGCTAGCTACTATGTCACGCAGACAGTCCAGCTCGACTATAAAAATTTAGAATAGCCTAACTAGTTTATGTGTTTGTCATCGATTATCGAGCCGGACTCTGCTTTTGTCAAGAGGTGTTCAGTTGAGCACTATAACTTAAGTCAGAGACTATTTAGCCCACGAACATTACGTTTTGCTATACATATCTACATAAAGCTTCAAAGGCGGCATACTGCTTAAAACGATAATTTTATATATTAAAAACAAATATATAACTTAGAACTAGTGTGAAAAGCTACAAAAAAAACGCTATTGTACTAAACACAATACTTAATTAAAATTTCTCAATTGACAGTTCAGCCGGACGCTCCGTTTGTCAGATAGAGCTTAGCTAAACTCCTTGTTTGTCACATCAAGGCTAGCTAAGCTATAGTTAACCCGAACTAGTTGAGTTGGACGCGTGACATAATTTGTCCCTGGCCCACACATCTTATCGTAAATGATGCATAATGCGGTTTATTAGTCAACTGTCCTGTGCAGTTTTTTCCAAATTCTCGCTATTTGTTTCTAGGCCATATTAACAACGTTGATCAAATAATTCCGAGCACTGTCAATAAAACTGCCAAAAACACGGTGTGCCTGATACTGACGAGTAGTGGCAACACCCCTAGCTAGCTACCTTTGAAAAAGTTTGTTAAAAACATGGGGTGTTTAAGACACCGTGCTGTCGACAGTGTGCCTGACACTGTGTGGTCTACATAGGTTCCAAACGTAGGGGACATTATAACATGAACACCGCAGGGAGAATCATCTGGCTAATGGGAGAGTGCCTCTTTCAGAACCATATCCGCTGAGCCAAAAGCTTAGCCGGGGGCACGGGGTCGGGCCTACTCGAGCATTAAGGCGCATCCTCATTACGAAATGATAAAAAGACAAGTGCCCGTATTATGTACGCCAAGTCGGGTTATGCTCTGCTCCGCCAAAGAAATCCTGTGTCCCCAATGAGAAATGTTATGGCTACGCCTCTGCGCTCTGTTCAGTTCCGTTCCTTCGATAGGTTACGACCGGATCTCAGTCTCCAAGTAAAGACTTTACGATTCCTATCATACACCACAGAGTAGAAACACAAACCGCCAAATGAACTATATATGTATAGTCGATCTGGTGAAATTTCGGCTGTTCTTTATTTTGGCGGAATACTGTGCTATACGTCACTTGTTTCAATTAGGTATGTTTGCTGTCCTAGAAAAGTGCTCTTAAAAGCCGACCTCAACTTTGCCAGATATACTAGGCTCTACTGAGTTCACCTATTCAGACATGCCGAGCTCGGTTCTACCGCCAAGCCGAGCTTAGAGCCCTAATTTTTACCTGTATTATAATATATCGTATTGTAAACTCTTTGAAGATAATACTAACAAAATGGTGTCAATGTTTTATGACCAAATTTCACGATTATATTTTTGATCCTAATTTAACCCTGAATCTAAATCCTTCCCCTCAGCGCAATGTGTCGTTCCAAGTTCATCCTACCACCATCCCTCCACAGGCCACAAGTCTTTCTACCCATGCCGCTTACATAGGCGCTGATGTCGCCACACTCACTCCCGATCCCCTCTGCTAACCGGCTAATTCCAATCTGGGGATTCCAAACGCCAACCCCTATCTGCGAGAGTGCCGGCTACCCTCCTGGAACCTCGGAGCTTTTTCCTGACTTTACCCACATTTTTGCTAATTTTCACCCAATTTTTACCAAGTGTGGAGAAACGTTTCCGTACACCTCTGGCAGGTGGGAAGCGTAGCACCGGTAGGGGATACCCCAGGAGAAGGGCAGACTAGAGCGTCGGGTCTCCTGAACTCCTACCTCTGCATGCATGACCTTAGTCATAACGCCATTGGGCTTTAGAAAAGAATGTGATAGAAATAAGGAATGAAAGTCTAAAATCCTAATGTAGCGCTAAGTTTCCAGTTAATTGAGCTGCTTAGCTTGTCCAGTTTTTATGAACTCATAAAACGCGTGGGCAAAGAAACAAAAACCTAAGTTTCCTAGTTTATACAGTTTGATATATAGCAGCATCAACACAGCCACTCATATTTTATTGTGAAGGAAGCTTGTTAGTTACTGAAATAGTAGTAAGGAACAAAAAGGTAGAACAAAAAGTCTAAACCGGAAAGAACGATTAAAAGCGACGTGTGCAAATCACTAAGTTATCTAGAAGCTGCTGCTCTGTTTACCAAAGAACCTCCGAAATATAACAACGAACATGCAAACATTTACCACACGACGAACGCTGTTAACATAACACTTCGCAATTCGCACTAGGTACATTTGGCACCACTGGGCTGGGGTGTTATACGTGAGTCCACTTTACGTGGGTTCACCATGGTTGCCTTTTTCAAAATTACGAACTGAATTGTTCTTTCATGTGTATTTATGCCATTGACATTCGTGGCGGAGCAAGGGCTCTGTGATGTACACAGGAAATTTGCGTACGCTTATATTTCACTATTTCGCACGGTTGTCGCCATTCATCAGATAACGTGCCAGATATGTTAGCAGTCTATATATGTATTGTATTATAAGCAGAAACACGATTGGTAATCGCGTTTTATCTTGTCCGCGGTAAAAACTCCTACGCTAAATAGCAAAACAGCGACTGTGAACAACACTATTGTGTTATAAATATTTGTTCGTATACATAAGAAAAATCATCATTTGTGTGCATTCATTGCTCTTACTGACTTATTTATCGCTAACTGACTTAAAAAATGAACAACTCAACTGTGCGCAATTAAACTGGATATGCATTTAATCAAGAAATACGCACATTTTGCAATATCTCACTCATGCCCAAGTTAATTTATGTATCGAGTCAAACTTGACAGACACAAGCGGGTGCCAATAGTTGAACACGGTTTGAACGAAGGTTGAAATCGAGGTAGAGGTGAGAATTTTTGGCCCAGGTTTGACCCTGCCAAGTTTGCCCCAGCTTATGTACCAAGCTCAATCATATGATATTTTTTGTACTTAGCTAGTGAATATCGATTTTATGGTACAGCTCAAAATCCATTGATTTGTTTAAGAATTTTGCGTCGGTCATTTCATGTTGGATTTTATACTCTTATATCGCTTGTTAAAGCAAGTCCGTGGTATACGACATTGATCGATGCATTGTTGATTTATAATCTAAAATGGGCAATCCTATATCAATAGTCCGCACTAATCTACATGTTATCAGTCAGCTGCGAGATTTCAGAGCTCAAAAAATACCACTCCACTAAGCCCGTTCCAGATCTGGGAATTTTGCCCAGGCGCAGTCCAGGCTAATAACAGATTTTGAATTGGCCCGATTTGGAGCGAATTCTTGAAATATTTTGGCCGACTGGGTGAGCCACTCTGTATTTGGCATAGACCGAGCTATCAACCTACCGTTTCGAACGAATCGGGCCAAAAAATTTCGATCCTTTCCCAAATACAAATAATGGAACGCAAACCACTGAACTGTCTGGAAGCTATTGCCGGATTGTCTAAAATCCTCGCAAACCGAGCTAATAACAACGCACCAGCACACAGAACCAAACAAACTCTAACACACCTCGCATGTGCACTGGTTCGAACCGGTACCAATAGGCGTGGTAATTACGCTGGCTATTCATTAGAATTTCAAATATGTATCGGTTGGCTGTAAGAGATTTTTGTATGTTATAGCTGGCTGTAAGAAACAAAAGTTTCTAACAGCTAGCCATTAAAGACAAAAATCTGTAACGGCTAGCTGTTACAGATTTTAGTCTCTGAGGGCTAGCTGTTAGATATTATTGTATGTCACGACGTATGTAAAGTTTATGCTGCCAAATTTTCTCCAAATTTAGCAAAGTTTTCCAAAATATTTCGCGCGCGTGCTAAATGTGGTTAACATGTACAAACTTTTTGTTGAAATTTAATTGCTCGTTCACAGAAAACTGCGCCCATCTACTCAATACAACACCAATATCAAACTAGAGGATGCACCAATATCAACCTGGAGGGGGACACAATATCAAACCGGACGGGTGCACTATTATCAAACTGGAGGGAGGACCAATATCAAACATGAGGGGGCACCAATATCAAACTGGAGGGAACACCAATATCATACTGGATGGGGCACAATATGAAACTGGAGGTGGGCACCAATATACTGGAGGGGGCACCAATATCAAACAGGAGGGGCAACAATACCATCTCTTACAAATGCCCGAAACAGACACAAATCTCTAACAGCGAGCTAAAGCTGACATAAATCTCTTTCACTTAGCTGTAAAAGATTTTTGTATCTTTCGGCTAGCTGCGAGAAACTATTGTCTTTTATAACCAGCTATAAAAGACGGTAAAGGCCATTTGTAGTTAATTGATGACTAACATATATTTGATTATTGATTAATACAGTTTCTATTTATTCGTGTTAAAAATTATGACAGATCACTGTTCGAAACTACAGGTAGTACTGCACATCCTAAGCAAATATCAATAACAAAGCTTAGAACTATTGCAATTTTAGTCTTGACGTATTTAAGCTAAATGTTAAGTTCTAAGGTTAAAATTTTTAGTTACAGAAATTTAGCAATGCTTCGGGTTTGACGCACAAGATCCACAAATATACCTTTCTATAAACAACGTTTTTACTAAAATCTTAATATAGTTCTTAATTTATATATAAATATAATAATATATAGATATTTCCGTTTAGCGCTCGATTGCTTTTAGATTTACTCGGTAAAAGTTTTTCCTTGACTTGAGCTAGAGGTTAGAAAAAGAAGATATTCAAACTCCGGGTCTTCCTGAATCATGCGCAGCTCTCGGTGTAAACAGGCTCGGTTTTCGTGAATCGTATTCGACTCGGGATTTTCAATGGCAGGCCAGGCTAACCTTTGCTATTAAAAGCTTGTAATAATAGAAGTTTAGATTCCCTAGTATTAGAGAAAACATATGCCGTACAAACAAAAGAATATGTAGTTGTTTTAATAGACGAAGAGAGGTATCGTGCTGTTTAACAATTGCACTGTACATCATCATTTGTCATATGTTGGTTGCTTAGAAAAGAAGTTTTAGATACCAACTACGGCTTTATTATATACACACAGCTCTGCTTTCACTCACGAGCTCTGCACTTTGAACATTATCGTAGGCTCGGCTCGATTCTTGAGCCTATCCGACCCTATTTATAAATTTTCACTTCAAATTTGAAATATTTCGACCGCATATACCAAAGCAATTTACTAAACCTTATTTGTATGAATAGTACACAAGCGGCGGTAAAAGTTCTTAAACAAACAAATAACATGTTGTTATGTTTAAATTGATATATAATTGGGCCTTTATAAAACACGCGATATTTTGCTAACCCACGACACTGTCAATAAATGTTATTAAATGAAATATTTTGAAGTGACGGACATTATTTGAGAATATTTACACTCCACCAACAATTACTGTAACTCTCTATCCTGAAGCTTGTTCTTTGACTATACGGTTACTCCATGATTTATAACCACATTTGATCCTAGTCACATACAAATGAAAATCATCTTCAAAATTGGTGGAGCTTGGGCTAAAAATTTGTTAGGATATCCAGCTCTGCAGACAATACATAATTCAAATTGTAATCCCTCAGACTAAGCTAAACTAATTCAGCAGTAGAATAATGAATTACACTTACTATTACAAGAGATTAATTATTAAAAATGATAACCTCCAAAAAACACAGGTTTGTGGTGCCGAAGGTATTGACGTTCGAGCCACTCTGCATTAAACCTACCTTTAGTGGCGATGATTCTGCTAGTTATGGTTTGCTTTACTAATAACGGTAGCTGCAATAGAATTTTGTTTCTAATCGCTAACTGTTAGAAACTTTAGTCTTTTGCAGTCAGCTGTAACATACAAATGTCTTTTACATCCAACTGTAAAATATTTGAAATTCTAACGGACAGCTCTTAGAGACTTTTGTATTTTATATTTGGCTGCAAGAGAAAAGTTTATAACACCTAGCCATTAGAAACGAAAATCTGTTATGCAAGAGAATATAGTGTCTGACGGCTAGAGATTCTTGTCTTTGTTGCATATCTGTACAAGACAAGGATCTTACAAACGTGTGTTACAAGTTTTTAATGTCAAGCAAAGAGTCGCGAAAGATAAAACTCTGTAAAAACCTTTTACAAGATACTAAAGTCTTGTATAACCAAGCGAGCATTATATTGTTGCTACAATACCAGTTAGCTGCTACTGACGCAGCAATTCCTCAACCGTTCTGCGGTTGTGCAACACAAGCCAATATTATTGTAGTGGCAATATTTTTGTTTCTGCTATTGAGGGTGCAATAAAAGCAATATTTTAGCTTGTGCTATTGATTGCATTATGTTTGCAATAACATAATGGCATGACAATATTGTTTTCTTAAAACATTGTCGCTGCAATAGCTTACGGTGTGCAATTCGTGCACGCACTTCTCTGTGAATGATGCATTACGGACGGCCGTAAGAGACAACACCGCCCGGTTTTTGCGCGCGTTTTTCTGTGAAAGCTGCATAACATGAAATACTACGGTCTGCTTAAGAAGACTACGTATAAAGCGGCACCCGTCACCGAATCTTTTCGTGAAGCGGATGGTATCTTTATATCGATCAATCACTATCGTTTGAGTCGCTGGAAAGAGTACATTGAGACTTTTTAAACACTATAGTCCTATAGATAGTAATGAATTGGGCTGGGAGAATGAATATGCAGCTGCCATTATGGTGTGGTACCAAGCCTTCATGAGGGGGGCACCAATATCACACTAGAGGGGTATCAATAACACAGCTCAGTTCGATATGTTGCATATAACAAAATTTTTTAGGTAGATTGGCGCATTATTTTGTGAATCAGCAATAACGGCTAGCCGTTACATATTTTTGTCTTTAATGGAACTTTAAGAAACTTTTGTCTCTTACAGCCAGCTGTAACATACAAAAATCTCTTACAGCCAACCATTAAATATTTTAAATTCTGATGGATAGCTACTAGAGACTTTTGTATCATATAGCTGATTGTAAGAGACAAAAGTTTGTAACAGCTAGCCATTAGAGACAATAATCTGTTATGGCTAGCTGCTGGAGATTTTAGTCTCTAACAACTACCTGTTAGAGATTTCTGTATTTATTGCTTTCTATATAAGACTAAAACCTCTTACAGCTATCTGTTAGAGATTTAAATATCTAACAAACAGTCTTTAGAGACAAATATCTCTAGCAACCGTTTCCAAGAAACTAAAATATAATATCGCCGTCCATTAGAGATTTTAGTTTCTTGTAGACGGCTAATAGAGACAAAAGTGCCCACTTTTTGCACTCATTATTCTGTGAAACCTGCATGAGTAAGGTTGCGTTTTATGGTCAAGCTCACTGTAGTACTCGGAGGTAAATTATCTCACGAAGATTGAGATGAAAATTTGAGCATAAAGGTTTGAGCCTGTGAACAAGCCTTAACGGCTGTAACAAAAAGAATACCACATAACATCGTTTAACATGTTTTAATATTTATCTCATACATTTTCACATTTTTTTACAAATTTTGCTTATTAATAATTTGATAAAAATAGTTTGTCTTTATCTTCGACTGAAAACTGTTTGTGAAATGATAACGAATTCTACGTTTTTTTCGAAGGATTTTTTTATTACTTTATGCAGCTATAAAATGACGAAAACAAGTATTGGGACCTAAATTCCATATTGCCGCAATTTAGGTATTATCAAGAGTCGCAGCAAGATGTGCCCACAGAGATGGTTAAAGTTACAGACGGTTTCGGTCAATCGGTTTTTAGTTTTCCAAATTGAAGCGATTCCATTTTAAAACCGACTGGCTCAGGACTATGGTCTTCAATTGGGCCATTCCCGGATGAGTTTTCTACATAGATTCGTTTCAATTCGAACTGTTGATGTACTTATTGTTAAATGGTTTATTTTTCAAATTTCCACAAAATGAAATAAATTCTTATAATTCGACTCGTAGAGAATATTTTGTGATTAATTTTGGGCGTGAAATTTTAAGTAGGAACCATATTATACAATTGACTATAATGTGGATTTGAAACGTCATTCTATGGCTCTAAATTGATTTGGGCGTAAATCATTGCGGAACTGTAGACTAAAACGATTTCTCTCTCTCATTTCAAGCCGATTTAAGTCGACTCCCTTTGATTCGAGAGAGGTCAATGCCGTTCATGTTTGATTGGGACAGTCATAACGATTTTTCTTTTTTAACCATCTTAATGACCACGATATTGCATTTGTTCCAATATTATGATTTGTCCGCGCTGAACCGTAGTCACAAATTAACATATGTAAGAAAATAGGGCTAGGTATTTTTAGAACAATTAAAGAATTGTGGGGAGAATTGTTGAAATTTCATGGAAACCAATATAAACGCTTTATTATAGATTATAAATGATTTTCAAAAGCAATTCTATTATATAACGCCATCCGGTGAGACAGATATTTTTTTCAACCTTGTGGAGATACAAAGAATGGTGGAAAAAACATTTGAATGGCTATTTAATGTATACTTTTTACGATCTTCGGTAGCTTTTTAGTAGCTTCGGTTGCTATTCTGATCATCAGCTTTGGATCAGTTCTGTTCCCAAAACTGTTGTCGTTTTTTGGGTTTACATCGGTGATGTTTATTAATATATACTTGAAATACGATGTTGGTTTATGACAACTTCGTGTAATAGTGTGCTATTTTTATAATTTGGGAGAAACAATATTTTCAGTTTTGAAAAAATTCTCCATTGGGTTGATAGTTTAAGATATATCTTAAGAGAAAATTCGCAACTTCGAATTGAGCTTTATCTCATTAATGCCCTGTCTTACTAGGCCAGCAAGATCGAATATTTCGGCGCGTTCCGTTTTTTTGGCGATGCATTGTTGTATATATTGCGATTGCATGTGTGTTGTTATTCGATCGTTTTGTAAGGTTGCTTAAGTAACCGAGGAAGAGCTTGTTAATATGGGTAGCTCAGTATTTTACGTACGCCGCTTCCACACGACCAAGGTTCAATTCGCAATGCCGCGTTGAGTTTGTCAAACATTGCACAATACATGAATTAATTCGGACGCTAAAGGGTTAAATATTATTATTTTTGTCAGAAACTCTAAACCTGAGCAGAAATATAGAATTTCTGTATCTTTGAATGTTAGAAAATCTAATAATAGTTTAAACAGTCTTTTTTTGAACTCCAAAATCGTATCCATTTTGCGTGTTATTGCAATTATTTTGTTGTATATCGCTTCACGTTATCAGCTACGCATAGTACAGTCAAAGCTATGGATATATTTGAGATTTGTAAAACTATTTTAAATACATCTGAGAAAAATAGTAAATTGAACCTTCGTTTAGCATTTCAGGATGCCTATTTTTTTTACATATACAGAAACGAGTTTACCATCTATTCGGTAAAACATGGTTTTGACAATGATTTTACTCTAAAAATTAGTTAATTCGAGCTCTATAATAGAGAGTTACTATTCCTGACGAAATTAAAATATATGAACAAATAAGCAAGCAGCCCAAAACACATTGAGTTTCAAAATTTCTCAAACACAATTTAGATTTTGAACATATGATTTTGGAAAATAATTTGTCCTTCTCAATAAAGGCATGAAAATTGTTTTGGCGTTGCGTTGGTATTGATAGGATTTGTCGAATAGCATCACCGAGCATATAGCACCGCAAACTAAATTAAATTTAAAGGCTTTACTCATAAAGTAGGTACGTGGACATATAAGTGGTGAACGTCCGTCGTGTTGGGGAAACTGTCCAGCTGTTTTATATTTATCCTTTAATGATATAGAAAAGCTTCCACAAACTAAGAACAACTGTCCGAAAAAATTTCCGGGAAGCTTCAATAGAGTGGAATAATTGTCTAACTCCAACATTTAGGGTATCATTATCGTACAGTGGTTTTGCTTTTATTGAATTAATCCAAAACTCATGGTTTCTCACTCTCAGCTCCGTGTTACCGTGAAAATATTGCTGGCCTATTTCACATCTACAGTTTCTTTGGTGTTCAGCGTACATTTTTAATAAGCTCCGTGAAGATTAAAATTTCTTTTTTGTTTTGGAATACGGGAAATTTAGTATTCTAATATTACTTATATCATTTGGTAAATACCCAATTTTAGTACGTAAGGTCGTCGTCGTGTCAAGTGTCGAAATGCTAAACGTGTGGTGTTGAAGGTGGAACGTGTCAGAGTAAGTATATTTTACCGATGCGCTATGTATGTACATACATATTTTTGCTCTGGGAGGTTCCCTCCTGGCCCTCAAGCTTCCTTGGTGATAACTTGAAATGAACCTGAATTGAAATCTTAATTATTTTTACTCCGTGAATATCAATTTTGTCTGTTGAGGCTGCTGACTGACGTTGTAAAATGGAGGGTTGGACATTTTGTCCTTTAACTGTGAGTCCAAAATGGTATATTAGGTAGCTGATAAAAAGAGCAACACTCAAAAATAGGGCGTGGAATCCATCGCATGATGGTGCAGGGATACAATAAGTGAGTTTTACAATTCTGGGGTTCATAAAAATAGTCTATTTGTACAAGGGAGCCGGTCCAAACCGTTTTATCAAATACCGTAAAATAGGTTGAATTGTTGTATATTGTGCAGTAAACTATATGTTCAACGTAATATTACGGAGTGTTGAGCATTGTATCAACTCTTAACAAATCAACGTCAAAATTCAGATGCTTCCTAGGAATTGTTGAGTCAGTTTGTCCAACTAATTATTGATAGGTTTTTCATTTTCGTTGGCCGCTGAGATTTCGTACGTGTTTTGCCGCGACAACAGCCTATTTGTTAAATGTAGCAGGATATTTAGAAATGTTCGCTTCTTTTTTTGCCGTGTCACTTTTATACTCTACTATATACAATACTCACTAATAATGACTTCGTTGATTTAGACATAATATCAGCCTCGTTTTCTCGTGATACTGTGTCTAACTAGTGACCGTAAGGCCTCATTTCTTTTTGTGCTACTGACGAATATAGCTATTAAGTTTTCTTTTTACGTAAAACCGTGCAACATATTATGTATTTAAACTCTGCGAATAACTCGTATATACAATATTGCTGGATGTTTATTGTCAAATGAGGGATCGACTGTTACGGTCAGTTTCGACATCTTGTGACAATTTGTATATACGATGTTCAATTTTTTTGCAATATAAAACGATAGAGTTGATAAAGTGTACATATGTGATCGGCTACATGCGTTGCATTTTATTGGTATATATCAGCTGATATGCATGTGTGGGAGTCTTTATATATAACGCGAACTCTGTGCGCTGTTTCTGTGGAGGAAATTGGAGGAGTTATGCATGTTTTGGCTTCGACTGTTTGTTGAATTATAATACTTATATATATATATAAAATATCTGAACATTGTTTTGGTTTTCGTATTAGCACTTAAGTTTCGTCTTGACGATTTTAACACACCTAAGGATTTTTCTTCGGTTACGCAGCATTGCGATATTTTGCTTACCTTTATGTACGATATTAAGCTATAATTTTGTTATAATAGTTTTAGTCTTCCACTTTTTGTCGCAAATGTTCTAATACCTATAATTCTATATAGATAGTCGAAAATAGAATTTGTATATATATTCTATAGGTAACTGATTTGTTTGCTATGTCGCTTTGCAATTTCTCCTTATTTCTAATCAAAGATACTTTCTCATGCGGTTTGATATTGTTGGGGCACATGTCTATTGTTCATATAAGATATTTAGCCTTCTATTCTTCTACGTAAAGTGCTGTAATTAAATAAATGTGCTTAGTTCTTAGATAGTAATCACCACGTAGCGACATAGCTTTTAGTTTCCAAAGAAAAGCCTCAAAAATCTTTGCCGCGTTCACGCAATATACTCAACCAGAGTATCAGACCACTTCCAGTAATAACTTTCCTGATATGGAGAATATCTTGACAGCTGCTAATTATTGAAACAATAATTTTGTAATATGATGGTCGTCAACTTTTTTAGTATCCCCTGGAGAACCCTCCGGCGACCCAGGCTACCATACTGAGGCCTCGGAGCGTCAGCATGTATGCATAACTGATAAAGAAAAATTTCGCCACAGATGAAAATATTATTCAAAGATACATATTGCGGTCCACGAATAGACCCTTACATACATATGGACATTTCCTGCTGCAAAGTATGAACAAAATGTTGGTTTGTAATTCCACATAAACAGTGTAGAAATTAACTAAATCAATCTGAATAAGTCAGAGACGCAAGAGATGAGGCACCCTCACATTTTGATGGACAGTTTAACCGTAGCACCCACTCCCTACTTTTGAGTAGCGTACTGCGTGCCAGATTGATGATATGCTTTCAGTATCATTTATAATATAAATTGCTTAAAACATTTACCTGCTCGTTGGTACGCGACAGTTTCAGGATATGTTTATGTCGGATATTACACATAAAACATGCACACTTACATAATTTGGTTGCATTATATAGTTGAATAAATCATACCAAATTGCTGTACGATCCCGTATAATTTTTCTGCTTGGACATAAATTTTAATGCGAAAAAGGCATCTACACAATACGAAAAATACAAATATTTAAACCATGCCTAATCCCACAAATTCAGTCTATTAATTTGGTCACAATATCAAGAGACATCACAAATTCAGCGTATCACATCAGTCGGTAAAGATATGTGCGCAAAATGAAATTTTATCATACAGTGTTGCAGACCAAAAAATGTTTGTATGAAGGAGCTTAGTTTGCCTATAAGAAAATAGCAATAGAGCACACATTGCGAACAAAAAATTTCTGTTCAGAATATATTAACGTGAAGTGGCAAGTGTAATTCGCCACAGAACAAACATCCTAGCGCAACTAGTAGCTATGTCCTTAAAAACTTCTATAAAAGTTGCGCCACTTTCATAGAAACGGCTGAGTCATGTATGCTGAGTTAAGATTCGATGTCCCAGGTAGGGTAGCCGGAGCCATGTCAATGAGGGGGAAGACGATCTTTGGCCCACCAAGCTGGTGTTCAAGGGGAATCCGTCGCGTCAGAAGAGCATACCCCTACACCTTTTATAAACATGTATTTGCTGAAAGTATATATTAGGTTTTCTTAACACTTTCACAGTTTGCTTAGCAGATTTCTAAAATTGGAATATTTGTAGCAGTTTTATTTTTCAAAAAGTTACACATGTCTGTAGCAGTTTTTCTAAAAGTGACACAGTTTGTGGAGCAGTTTTTTTTTGTAAATCAGTTTCAGCAGCAGTTTTTGCTAAATATGACAGATATTCTATATGCATGGAGTATATCTGGAGTTCGAATACCGCCTCGTGGGTACACTCACGGTCAAAGCATTTCAACTTGCTCGACTATGTTATCCTGCATGCAACACCTGAAGGAAATTACAACAACAAGGGCAATGCAAGCTGCGGAATGCTCAACTGACCACCGCCTAGTGAGAAGCAAAGTCGATTTCCAACTCAGCTAGATCAAGAAATTAATCGCTATTTCTCAATCTAAGCGACTGGTCGTAAAGACGCTCATGTCCGATAGTAATTCACGAATCGCTCTTGGAAGATGCATCACCGAATCGCTCGTGGAAGATGTATCACCGAATCGCAGTGAATTCACTAGGGTAAACACCTGAAATGCTATAATCGACATTTTTGCAGAACTACTTGGCCACTCGATGTGGAAAATCCCCGAATGGTTCAGCGAAAACTGTGGAGACATAAGAGCTTTCAGAGACGGTAAGAATACAACTTATTTGCGATATCCCAGTGATAATCCACAGGGAATAAGGATGCTCTCGCAAAAGCAAAATTTCTCTGCAGCGTGAAATAAAGGCGTATGAAACATGCGCGGTGGCAAGACGCAGCTGTATAAGTTGACCGACGCCAGTACTAACCGAGGAGTATTCTCTGCCCTGAAATGAGTCTGCGGCCATCGACTAAATCCCGTCGTTCCAGTGCAAACAGCCGATGGCAGACGCCTTCCTACACATGTACCAGATATTATGGAACGATGATAGAAGGAGCATTTAGCAAACGAAAATTTCTTAAACAACAAGAAGTGCAGATTCTGACGTCATGGCGAACTTATAGCGTCATTCAACATAATGACAATTCAATGATATCTCCCAACCTGCAGGCGTGCAAACCGTTGAAGCACAAATTACCGTAACACAACTTAGACGGACCGGTAACATTTTTGAATGTCAGAAGATCGATTACCCTAAAAATTGTTTGTTCAGCTGGGTTGAGCACAGAAAGCAAAAATATGGTGGCAACAGGCTTAGGTTCAAAAACGGGGGAGCAGCAACAGTCTAACAGAGCGGGACGGCATAACTCGCTGCACCTGACGAAAATAACGCCTGCAGTAAAGAGAGAATCTGCGTTGTATGCTGTTCGCCACAGGCATCATACTACTCTAATCAACCGCGAATTCAGTTGTCGCAAATGCATAAGCCAGTGTTGGTATGGAGCCGGACTGACAGCTCACAGGTGCGCATACAGATCGTCAGAATGGACAAATAGAACCGTTCAGTTTATTACGAAAAACAGAGTTGGACGTACATTGGCAACTATACAGAAGGCCGGAACTGTACAGACAACTGTGGTTAAACGTAGATGGTCGTGTAGGAGCTGAAAAGGTGTAAATTATAGCATTATGAGCCAAAACTAGTTTGAAGTACTGCTATAATTCCGTTACAGCCGTTAATCTTGTACTGTTATGTTGAACTACTGTGGGGGTTGTTTTTTGTTTGGTTGGTGTTTTTTTTTCTTATATGTATTTGTTAGTATATATCAAACGTGCCCATGAGAGGGTTATTGCCTTTACGTTTCGCACATCCTCTATGGCATACTAACAATCCCAGAGGTCGGTCGCTCATACTTTCTCTAATATTTGATTAGGTCTAAAATTAGCCACAGAGGAGGCTATATCGAGCAGAAAAATTTGGTAATTTTAGCAACAGCTTGCAAAAAATATGCGGCGTTCCGTATAAGTCCTGCTGTTTGGAACTTGTGCCTCTATACTCGGGCATCCTTGCAGTCATGGTGGCACCATAGTGTAAATCAATTACCGAGAGAAAATTTTAGCTACTTAATTTTTCTTGGCAGTCTTTCTGCCAATTTGGCGCAAATTAACCATAACGGACACCGTCTGTATAGCTAATGCATCATTTACAATTAGATGCGTGCGCATGGTCTAAATTATGTCACGCGTTCAAATGGGCTAGCTACTATGTCACGCAGACAGTCCAGCTCGACTATAAAAAGTTTGAATAGCCTAGCTAGTTTATGCGTTTGTCATCGATTGTTGAGCCGGACACTGCTTTTGTCAAGAGGCGTTCAGTTGAGCACTGTAGCTTAAGTCAGAGACTATTTAGTCCACGAACATTACATTTTACTATACATATCTACATAAAGCTTCAAAGGCGGCATACTGCTTAAAACGATAATTTTATATATTAAAACAAATATATAACTTAGAATTAGTGTGAAAAACTGCAAAAAACGCTATTATACTAAACACAATACTTAATTAAAATTTCTCAATTGACAGTTCAGCCGGACGCTCCGTTTGTCAGATAGAGCTTAGCTAAACTCCTTGTTTGTCACATCAAGGCTAGCTAAGCTATAAAAATGTACCACAGTGGTCCAGCTAAGCTATAGTTAACCCGAACTAGTTGAGTTGGACGCGTAACATAATTTGTCCCTGGCGCACACATCTTATCGTAAGTGATGCATAATGCGGTTTATTAGTCAACTGTCCTGTGCAGTTTTTTCTAAATTCTCGCTATTTTTTTCTAGGCCATATTAACAATGTTGATCAAATAATTCCGAGCACTGTCAATAAAACTGCCAAAAACACGGTGTGCCTGATACTGACGAGTAGTGGCAATACCCCTAGCTAGCTACCTTTGAAAAAGTTTGTTAAAACATGGGGTGTTTAACACAACGTGCTGTCGACAGTGTGCTTGACACTGTGTGGTGTACATAGGTTCCAAACGTAGGGGACATTATAACATGAACACCGCATTATTACTATAAGTTTGCAAAAATTTCGATATGTACGAAACTCGCACTCCCGGCGTATAACTCCGCGCCGGAACAGTCTACTAACAACCACTCCGCCGGAAGAAAATTTTAACCTCAAACCGACGTCGTAGTTTCGGTACCCATGATATATCAGCACATAACTACAGCACATACTTTTACATAGTTGAAAGTTGTTTCATCTTCGTTATGCATCATTTACGATAACATGGGTGCGCATTGTCCCAATAAATTATGTCATGCGTTCAAATGGGGTACCTACTATGTCACGTAGACCGTCCATCTCGACTATTAAAAGTTTGAATAGCCTAACTAGTCTATGCGTTTGTCATCGACTGTCGAGCCAGACTCTGCTTTTGTCACGAGGCGTTCAGCTGAGCCCCTATAACTTAAGTCAGAGACTATTTAGTTCGTGAACATTATGTTTTACTATACGTATATAAAGAATGCCCCAAAGGAGGCATACTGCTTAAAACGTTAGTTGCATATATTAAAAATATATATAAGTTAGAGTTAGTGTGAAAATTCTATAAAACAAAATGCTATTACACTAAGCACAACACTAAATAAAATTTCTCAATTGACGGTCCAGCCAGACGCTCCGTTTGTCACGCAGAGCCGAGTTAATCTCCCTGTTCGTCACATTAAGACTAGCTAAGCTATCAAAATGTACGATAGTAGTTAAGCTAAGCTATAGTTCACCAGAACTAGTTGAGTTGGACGCATAACATAATTTGGTCCTGAAGCATGAATTTTATCGTAAATGGTACATTAACTTAATCCTCCCCCGCCGATACCAGAGTTGTGCGTAAAATTATGAAGGTGTATGTAGTATTTTGCATGCAAGATTTGTATATTTAATTCTGTACTACATGTTTCTGGATGAATGTATGTTCTCTCGAGATTGTTTAATCTTATAGAAACTATGGCTACAAACAGCTAGCCGAGCCCACAGCAAAAATGAAGCCATTAGAAATAATTTGCAAGATAACTGACGTGCACTTGTGTAATCGGTCTAATAAATCCGCACATGATACTTAAATTTTAATTTTTCACTATTTACAAAGATACGTAAACCTCATTAAATTCTGGGACGTCATCGTTCTACCGGATTTTTCAGTTTTTTAAACGTTCCAAAGCGAGTACAACCCGTGAATGTATACATAAACATATATTTCATCAATGCCTGAAATGAGGTTATAAAAATATTTTAAAGAAGATTTAGGATAGTTATTTGTAGAGAACAAACATGCGCTGGAACTTCAACTTCATGTAGTTTTAACGCTTTTAGCTCGCAAATCAATTTGGGTGTTATCCAAAAGAAAATTTTCAACGCAGGGGCATTGTAAGCTTTTCAAACGTGGGAGATGTGGCAAAAAGTAGACAGATCGCTTGTATACATTCATTTAGTTATACTCTCACCAGTTAATTTTTATGCGTGTGTCAGTAAATAGTGCGAGAGGTTGCCCCCCTATCCTCCCGTCTTGCAACGCCCCTCACCGCAAGTAAAGCTATCAGAAATTATCTTAAAAGCTTCATGTGCACTTTTATAGCAACAACAATGAACTTGGACTATTTTATTAATAATTAATTATAATACATAAAGATAACACAACCGTATGTATATAGATTTAGTGAATAATATGATTCCCTGTAGTTTAGTGCTTAGAAGTACCATATTGCAAACGAAATAGTAACCATATTTATCGCAGAAAAATTCAAACAATATAAACATGAACGTCCTTAGTAGAGACAATCTTAATTGGTATACCATTAAATTCATTTTAATTGGATTGATACACATCAAAATGCAACAATTTTTGTCGCACTTTATTTGGAAGAAGATTTTAGCTTAAAAGGGATAATTTAATTTTGGTACCACAAATTAATGGATACGGCATCAAATTGCAATAATTTTATCGCAATTTATTTGGATGAAAATGTTACCTTGAAATGATTTAATTTCGGTACCACAGATTCATTGATACGGAATCAAATTGCAACTATTTTTGCCGCATTTTATTTGGAATAAAATTTTAACTTGAAAGATATAATTTAATTTTGGTATCATAAATTGATGAATTCGGCAATAAATTACAATATTAAGAGTTGAAAGAGACCCACCGCAAAGCCGCGGACCAGATAACATACTTGCACAAATTCTTAAAACCGGCGGATCTTCAATCAGCATTGCCTACTTGAAATTTTCAACTTATTATGAATCCGAGAACGCCTACCCCAAGACTTTAAAGACGCCCGTACCATTACAGTTTACAAGACGAAGAAATCCGTGATTGCGGCAATCATCGGGAGATCCCGCTCTTCTTAATCGCTGGCAAAGTGTTGCTCAACCAACAGAAAATAGACTCCAGAAAGGTTCGTTCAGAATGAAATTTAGCGCGGTAAAATGGTCGAAAACCCCACATATGACGATTTTCACCCTGAGACAGCTCCAGGAAAATGCGATCCAGCAACGGCAACGGATGTGGATCGTATTTGCTGGCTTCATCGAAGGTTTTCAACGCAGTTAATCGTACTACTAAGTGGAGTGTGCTCTCGCACTATAGTTGCCCCAGAAAATTTACGAAACTGTCGGTTTTACCACATGTCCATAACAGTTTTTATTGCATCTAACACAAGCACTCCGTCGCCATTGTACACGGAGTCAAGCAAGGTTGTGTATTGGCGCCAGCATTGTTCAAAGTTTATTACGCAGGAATTGGCCAGCCAAAATACCGGTCAATGCGTCCATCTATGTACTCCTCTTAATCGAGGCCTGTTCAGCCTTACAAGGCTGAAAGCTTCAACGAAAACATATTCTAATTGTGTGAGGGAACTGCTCTACACAGATGAATCAGCACTCGTGACACATAGCTCAACGAGGAAAGCATGCATATAATTATTCCGGTGAACATTGAAATTGATCGTAGCTTTCAATACCATCTAATATTGGTATGAGTAACTAATATTATACCATCTAATATCAAGCCCGTCCACGTTCACTTTTCACGTTGGTTGGTTACACAACATTTTGACTCATCGATAATTCCAAGATTCACAAGACGTGTGTATTCCAAGATTTACAATACGCGTGTATTTTGCGAATGTTGATCAATAAAACTATAATAGTGCCAATCACGCATAAAATGGAAGGCGCAACGTAACGCTTCAAAGTCTGATACCAATTTCAATTTGCCACACATATGATTTATAAACAGTGACAGAGGCTCTAAATCGTAAGCTTCCACCATAGGTAACATAGATAAATTCATTCAGTTATATCATAGAATAAACTATGCGTAAGAACAACACTCACTGGGTGTGATATTAGTTCGGGAAGACACGTCATGCTATCTTTCCCTGATAACACAAATAAAGAAGTATTTCGTAACACATGCACTTGATGTTTGTGCTGTTCACTAGTTTCCTTGCTGTTTATTTTTCCTTTACTTACAAGGAGTTATTCAGCATTTATTGACTTTGTTCATTTCGCCGCCAATGAACGAAATTCAATAACAGACTGCATTGATGGCAGCTACTTTTATTTCGTAAAACTTTACCAGGCAAAACAGAAATATATATGAGTATTATTTTGTAAAGGATGTAAACATTTTAGCATTTCTATTTAAACATTTACAGTTATAAATTTTCTGACAACATGCTTCTGCTGCCGCCTTAGCCAATTGCTTTCTAAACAGACTAATGGGATCCACTGCCATGATGTCCGCTGCCATGATCTCCGCTACCGTGATGTGAGCCATGGGGACCACTACCATGGCTTCCTTCACCCTCGCCGCTTCCATAGCTGCCATAACTACCATAGCTTCCGTAACTACCATAGCTTCCGTAACTTCCATAGCTTCCGTAGCTCCCCTCGTCGCTGTCCCCACTGCTACCTTCTTCACTTGAAGCTTTGAACGCTATAATTTTACGGAAAAAATCTTTAGATAACCAATAGGCAATCAATGACTTCCTGTTTTGGAACCAAATAACCTTACAAATTTTCTGAAGGCGTGAAAAGCAGCAATTTTATGGATTAAGTCTAGTGTGTGTTCTATTTATTGCACAAATATTTGCTTTGGGCGTATGGAAATACACGAGTTTCGCTTTAAGGAATTATTTAGTAGTCGCAAATGGAGCAAATTCAAGAAGAATAAGCTTAAGATCAACGAGTCGACCTTTTGCACTACCTTAAAAATACACGCTGCAGCTCCAATGTCGTGGGCAAAGAAACAAAAACCTAAGTTTCCTAGTTTATACAGTTTGATATATAGCAGCATCAACACGGCCACTCATATTTTATTGTGAAGGAAGCTTGTTAGTTACTGAAATAGTAGTAAGGAACAAAAAGGTAGAACGAAAAGTCTAAACCGGAAGGAACGATTAAAAGCGACGTGTGCAAATCACTAAGTTATCTAGAAGCTGCTGCTCTGTTTACCAAAGAACCTCCGAAATATACCAACGAACATGCAAACATTTACCACACGACGAACGCTGTTAACCTTCGCAATTCGCAATACGTCTATTTGGCACCATTGGGCTGGGATGTTATACGTGAGTCCACTTTACGTGGGTTCACCATGGTTGTCTTTTTCAAAATTACGAACTGAATTGTTCTTTAATGTGTATTTATGCCATTGACATTCGTGGCGGGGCAAGGGCTCTGTGATGTACACGGGAAATTTGCGTACGCTTATATTTCACTATTTCGCACGGTTGTCCCCATTCATCAAATAACATGTCAGATATGTTAGCAGTCTATATGTGTATTGTATTATAAGCAGAAACACGATTGGTAATTGCGTTTTACCTTGTCCGCGCTGAAAAACTCCTACGCTAAATAGCAAAACAGCGACTGTGAACAACACTATTGTGTTATAAATATTTGTTCGTATACATAAGAAAAATCATCATTTGTGTGCATTCGTCGCTCTTACTATCGCTAACTGACTTGACCAATGAACAACTCAACTGTGCGCAATCAAAGTGGATATGCACATTTAATCAAGAAATACGCACATTTCGCAATGTCTCACTCATGCCCAAGTTAATTTATGTATAGAGTCAAACTTTACACACTCAAGCGGGTGCCAGTAGTTGAACACGGGTTGAATGAAGGTTGAAATCGAGGTAGAGGTGAGATTTTTGGCCCAGGCTTGACCCTGCCAAGTTTGCCCCAGCTCGTGGTGCCGGTAGGGCGGCTGGCACCGCATTACTGCTACACCGGGCCGTAATGTCTAAACACCGGGCCAGACAGTACGTTGTCTGAATTATTAAAAGCTCAAATTTACGCAATGCATGTGCATTTATAGTATATATGTTTTGTTTTCTGCTACCACAAAGTACCGTATTACTTCATTATGGCTTTTTCATTTACAACAAAGATGAATACGAAGAAAACAGATGTTAAATTGAACTATAATGGCTCTAGAACACTAAGACTATGTATTTTTAGTTTTCGATTTTTTATCGAATGATTAATATGTACCAAGCTCAATCATATGATATTTTTTGTACTTATCTAGTGAATACCGATTTTATGGTACAGCTCGAAATCCATTGATTTGTTTAAGAATTTTGCATCGGTCATTTCATGTTGGATTTTATACTCTTATGTCGCTTGTTAAAGCAAGTCCGTGGTATACGACATTGATCAATGCATTGTTGCTTTATAATCTAAAACGGACAATCTTATATTAATAATCCGCACCAATCTACATGTTATCAGTCAGTTGCGAGATTTCAGAGCTCAAAAATGCCACTCCACTAAGTCCGTTCTAGATCTGGGAATTTTGCCCAGGCGCATTCCAGGCTAATACCAGATTTTGAATTGGCCCGATTTGGAGCGAATTCTTGAAATCGTCGGCCGACCGGTGCGCCAATCTGTATTTGGCATAGACCGAGCTATTAACCTGCCGTTTCGAACGGATCGGGCCAAAAAACTTCTATCCTTTCTCAAGTACAAATAATGGAACGCAAACCACTAAACTATCTGGAAGCTATTGCCGGATCGTCTAAAATCCTCGCAAACCGAGCTAATAACAACGCAACAGCAAACAGAACCAAAAAAATCCAACATACCTCGCAGTGTGCACTGGTTCGAGCCGGTACCAATAGGCATGAAAGAGTTAATGCAACTGAATCTTTAGATTAATTTACCCTTGGCACAAAAAAACTAATTTTCTTACGCGTGAAATTATAAAGTTATTGCTTTGACTCCAACTATAAGCGTCGGATCGGGCCAAAAAACTTCTATCCTTTCTCAAGTACAAATAATGGAACGCAAACCACTAAACTATCTGGAAGCTATTGCCGGATCGTCTAAAATCCTCGCAAACCGAGCTAATAACAACGCAACAGCAAACAGAACCAAAAAAAATCCAACATACCTCGCAGTCTGTGAGGGGTATGGGCTAAGAGTGCGTTTTGGTTTTTCTTCGAAAAACTTTTTTCGCGTGAAGTTTGTTTTTGCTTTGTCTCCACTTTTGCGTCCCATGCTTATATCTAATATATAGCAGATGACATTTTTTCGTTTGTGAAAACATGACAAGTTCGCCAAAATATATAGGATTTGAAGACATAATTTTAGGCTCGTTAAATCTTGCGCACAAGTAAACTCAGACTGTAGCCACTGATGATCCTAGCTTCTAAAAACCGAACCAAACCGAAAACCCTTTTTCAGAAAAATATGAGCTTTGGTTTGTGTTTTCGTTAAATGAAAATTTTTAAAATAAATAACGGGCAGCAGAATTTATCTTTAGACAGTGACGTCATATACAAATCGTTCCTACAGTTTATCTCTACTCTTTACAAACAGAATAGTCTTCATTCGATAATTTTTCGTTCAGAAAAAATTCCATAGTTTCCTATTAATTTTCGCGAACCATCATGATTCATTTAGATCTGAGAGCCGTGGACTTGATCAGATCTGCTCTGAATTTCAGCAGATTAAGTGCGTTCTGTCACAATCTATATGCTAAGTAACCAAAAAGCATTCTCTAAAGGGGTATGTTTTCCCTACTCCCGCATAGATGAAGAAGGTACTGGGATAACGTAACATAAAAGCAAAAATTTGAAAGCAGTTTTTGTTGGTGCTGAAGATAAAAGTCTTGTTGGATATGCAAGTTTAAAACAATTTTATTGGTGCCATAGCATATATTACGTCCAAAAAAGCATATTACATGTAATGAATGGCCTACTTTCAAGTATAACAACGACAAATATGTTGTTATTTTGATATTTTTTATGTTTCTGAGACTTAAAGTAGAGATGGAACTCGTCGAGTTTAATTGCTTATCTCATTGTAGTGCATTCTGAATGTCATAAATCTTTGTCTCAATGTTCGACCGCGCATTTATATCTGATTATATTTATGCGCGCATCATGCTTTATTCTATACATACTCAGTCTGTCACTCTGGGGTTTAAACTACCCACGCGACAAAACTTGAGGTTCGTAGCTCACCAAAATTTTAAAGCTACGTTAATCTAAAGATATTATAACAGGAGAATGAAAATGTTCACGCCGTTATTTCAAATGTAATATATGTATTAAGAATCATATATTTTACATTATTTTATTATATTTTTATTAAGAATGTACATATATTTTACTTTTATTAAACAAATTACCTATAATATAAATATTGATTTTAAGAATTAATTATTTCTTACCTGGCGCTATTGCTGCAACCAGCAGAAAGAACAAGAACGTTCGGTACATGGTGTTGTATTAAGTTTGGGTCGAGATGTCGCAGAACAAAATTAATTGTCAGATCGGGTCTGTTGGAGAAACTGTTTTGGATAATGGTTTATATACTCTTCTTGAACAATAGCAATGAGCTGAATTCATGAATGACACCTGAATCCACAAAAGCTGTCTAAAATATTAAAATAGAACATATCGTAATGGCTGAATAAACGAGTCCTTTAAATTGTTAACGTTATAGTGTTAGTTAAAATTTTAATCAATTATTCATGTGAAATTTATAAACCACCAGCTAAACAATCCAAAATTTCTATGCAGAAATTAGCAAAAATACTTCAAATATTATTCAATGAATTCAAAATAATGATATGAATATTCACTATAATTAAAATGAATTAAAAAACCTTGAAGATATTAGGTGCGATGTATTATTCAACATTTGCTTGCTATTATTACAATTCAGTATTATGCTCAATCACAGAGAAATGCGTGCACGAATTGCGCACCGTAAGCTATTTCAGGGACCATGTTGTAAGAAAATAATATTGTCATGACACTATGTTATTGCAAACATAGCGCAATCAATAGCACAAGCTAAAATATTGCCGCTACAATAACATTGGCTTTCATTGCATCCTCAATAGCAGAAGCAAAAATATTGCCGCTACAGTAATATTGGTTTGTGTTGCACAGCCGCATAACGGTGGAGTTATTGCTGCTTTAAAAGCAGCTAGTTCGTTTTGTAGCAACAATATAATGCTCGCTGAGTTTGATAATGGCGCCTCCAGTTTGATATTGGTGCCCCTCCAGTATGATATTGGCCTCCCTACAGTTTGATATTTATTCCCAGTCCAGTTTGGTATTGCTGGTCACCAGTTGGATATTGGTGCCGCGCTCAAGTTTGATTGTGGTGCCCCTCCAGTTTCTATTGGTCCTCCCCTCCAGTTTGTTATTGGTGCCCCTCCAGTTTGTTATTGGTGCCCCTTCCAGTTTGATATTGGCGCCTCCTCCATTTTGATATTGGTGTCCCTCCATTATAGTATTGGTGACATATAAAGTTAAATATATACTATCGCTGGTAAACGCCAGAAATAATTGATGTACGCTTCAAGCTTAATGTTTACTAGAGCCATTTTTTGTGCATTATTCACTTAATCCAGCGTTGGCTTTCACAAATGTTTCATATTACCTACCTTACAACAACCTAGAACACTTTTTGTAAAGCCAAAATATTCAGCAACAACAGTCTTAAGTTCAAGGGGGAGGGGGGCAGTGCTATCAGTGGAGATTTGACCACCTACCAGCGGGACAGCCGAGCTCACGGGGGTGGGGTGTCAGAACTTCAGAGGAGGGGGTAAGCCCCTATCCTCCAATGAGTATGTACGATTCACAGATTTCCGTCAAATTAGGTACATGCTATAATTATATTTAATAATTTATAGTAATATAATGTATTTGTGAAATATCAATGTTCATCAAAAACACGATTTGCCATGGACCCTTGGGACCCAAAAATACACTAAATGATAACAGCTCCACAACCGCTCAAGCTATATGGGTATTTTTGGGCCCCATTTTGTAGATCAATTCACCTAGTATGTGTGTCACTATTTCCAAATTTTATAATGCAGGATTGGATCAAAACGGGGTTTCCACGTGGTTCACTGGGGAACGACTGGCATATCAAACTGGAGAGGCCAATATCAAGCTATAGGGGCCAATATAAATCTGGAGGGGGCATCAAAATATCACTGCAGGGGGCACCAATATCAAACTGGATTTTCATCTTAAGCCGGTAAAAATTGCTCATCAAAAATTAAGGTTAAAAAAAGCAAGATACCTGCCTATGGTAGGTATCTAACATGTGCAAAGAGCTACATTGTATATGTAAATTGAATTGTTCAGTCTGATCCGCCTACCGATTGGTACTTGATAAGTTGGAATCATTGAACATGTACATGGCACCACAATATAAAGTGATTATATTTTACTTCGCTGCCTACTTGTCTAACATATATTGCGTCAAGTACCACCCAATGCGCATGTAATATCTGTAAACCTTATACAATGAAGTTGAGTATTGTTACTAGAAAATAGCTAGAACCTGTGTCCTAGTAAGGAACTGCGTTTACTATATATATTTGTGGAATATCATCCGGTTTGCATCGATTGCAGCAGATTTGTTAAGAATACAGAACCTTGGAAAATTGTGCTGGAGACCACGAAAATACAACACAAGCAATGTCGAAAAATGAATAAAGCAATCAACAAAGTTTTCTGAGCTTCTTCAAAATATAAATACAAAATATATTGAAAGGCATTAAGGGCTGTATAACTGTTATTATCGACATATTCCAAATTCACAGTAAATATTTTTCTTCCTTTATATATTCTCCTAGTATCTTTCAGACGAAAGTGAAACAGAGCGTGCGTGGATTCATCCATAAAATTTAATTATATGCAATTACCTGTAATATTTCTTGGTCTATATACCACCCTAAAACCATGGAACCCTAAACCCGTTGAAAGCCATAAAGCCCCATCGATCATAAACCCATGGAAAACAACTGGACACGCATGAAGTATTCGTGTTTGTCTCTAGATAACCAAACGTTCGCAGTCATGCCAAAAAGCTTATATATAACTATACTTGATGCTCTGTACGCAATACCTAACCTACTGAAGAAAGGCTACGCTTTTGCAAATCGGGTTCATTGACCCTAAACCCGTTCAAAACCTCTGAAGAGGCACAAGATATTCATGTTTATCCATCGTATTCTGCGCACCCAATAACCTATAAACATATCTTCTTGACTGTTCTTTTAAAACAGATCTTTCTTGTCTGTTCTTTTTACAACAGATCTTTCTTGTCTGTTCTTCTTTTAAACCAAATCTTTCTTGTCTGTTTTTACAACAGATCTTTCTTGTCTGTTCTGTTTACAACAGATCTTTCTTGTCTGTTCTTCTTTTAAACCAAATCTTTCTTGTCTCTTTTTACAACAGATCTTTCTTGTCTGTTCTTTTTACAACAGAACTTTCTTGTCTGTTCTTTTTACAACAGATCTTTCTTGTCTGCTTTTTTTAAAACTTGACTGTCCATTTTTGTGAACTAACATGAATATCAATGCCAGATATAAAATTTACAGGTGGACACCAAGTTCAAACGGGAGGGGCCACCAATATCAAACTGGAGGGGGTGCCAATATCAAACTGGAGGGGTCACCAAGATCGAACTTTAGGGGGACACCAATATCAAACTGGAGGGGGACCAATATCAAACTGGAGGGGTCACCAATATCAAACCGGAGGGGGCACCAATATCAAACTGGAGGGGTCACCAATATCAAACCAGAGGGGCACTAATATCAAACTGGAGGGGGCACTAATATCAAACTGGATGAAGGCAAAAATAACAAAATGGAGGGGGACACCAATATCTAACTGGAGGAGGGCACTAATGCGGCGTTTACGTTATAAGGGACCCCCTGTTGTAAATTAAGATAAAGGTTGAAGCTGCTCACCTCGATGTGAAGATCTTTGAATTAGAAAGGCTGTGGCGTTGATACGAGGATCACTCACCGCTAAATAACTGGAGACCGACGTTACGAAATTGACCAAGGACGAACGACGACGCCACTACAGCAGATACTTTGTATTCAGAAACTGACGGGAAATTGTAAACGTAGCGACTATTATTTGCGACGATGAACAACAACTGGGCCGGTGATACGTCGTTGTTGCGATGCAGGTGAAGACGGAGCTATTGCCGAATTGACGTTGACATGTGACTATTCCGACGATAGTAGAGCATGTGTATACTGACGAAGATGTTTGAGATATCATATCGCTGGAAAAGGGATAGTATCGAGAAAGTTAGTGATACCGCAATCAATCGCTACGATTCCGACGATATCCAAGTCGAACGCGGGTTTATTAGCGTTAAAGATACATACAAGAAATATTCGGTTACAATTTCGCTAATGAGAGTTTCTAATAATAGTGCCGCGTTTTGGGAAAACGGCGTTGTTGAACACGACAAACGCACCTTGAGGCTTCGATTGGATAAAGTATTAACTCTTCGGGCATCGGTTGATAGTTACGATATGACCGGCAAATATCTGTCAGAAACAAATCGAAAACTGTATTTCGGTCATAATTCATTACAAATTACTGTTGATGAAATCCGGCAAAACCGAAGAGACAGTTATACGCTAACGTACTATAAAAAGCGTATCTAGCAACATTTTTATCCTGATGGAAAACACTGATCCACACTATCAAAGCGATGACAAAATCATTGGTGCAAGAATATCATCCAAGAGAAAAGCAAAAATTATTATTTCACAACCATATCCGCACGAACTTTTGAAGCAATGACAACGCCCAATTTAGCTACCCCTTCTTAATTATGCAAATTAATAATACGGCAGCAATCTGCAACGTTCATGAAATGACGATTTCAGGTCACCCCCATGTGAAAGTTTTGTCCAACTATGGTCTAGACCACACCAACCAGTGGTATACGGTATACACCCACGCTATGTAATGCAAAAGATGGTGTATGAGACACCATCAAAGCAGCTATAGTATCTTAACCTACCTATTGTTTTTACTGACGGTGTCAAGGACACCATAAACAAACCCATTATGTATTGCGTATAAATAACAGCATAGTGTAGCTAACACCGCATAAAACTTATGGTGTAGTCTACACCATACTATTCCGACAGTACACTGCCGATGTATACTATCTCAAAATACCATCAGAAACACCATGGTGTCCAAGACACAATATATATAACTGATGGTGGAAGCGACATTCAGGGTAGACAAAACTTTCACATGGGGGTCCTTTATAACGTAAACGCTGCATAATATCAATCTAAAGGGGACACCTATATCAAACAGGAGGGGGACACCAATAGCAAACTGGAGGGTGCAGCAATAACAAATTGAAAGGGGCATCAATATCAAATTAGAGGAGGCACCAATATCAAACTGGAAGTGGCACCAATAACAAAATGGAGGGGCACCAACAATAAACTGGAGGGGGCACCAAGATCAAAAAGAAGGGGGAACCAATATTAAACTGGAGGGGGTACCAATTTCAAACTGGAGGGGGCGCCAATATCAAAACTGGTGGGTGGAACCAATATCAATAAGGAGGGGCACCAATATCAAACTGGAGTGGGCACCAATAACAAAACTGGAGGGGCACCAATATCAAACTGGGGGCCATTATCAAACTCAGAGAGCATTATATTGTATTATACAATACCAACTAGCTGCTTTTGACGCCGTAATAACTCGACCGTTTTGCGGCTGTGCAACACAAACTAATATTATTGTAGCGGCAACATATTCGGTTCTGCTATTGAGGGTGCAGTAAAAGCCAATGTTATTGTAGCAGCAATATTTTAGCTTGTGTTATTGATTGCGCTATGTTTGCAAAAACATAATGCCATGACAATATTGTTTCTTACAAAATCTTCGCCGCAATAGCTTATGGCGTGCAATTCATGCACGCACTTCTCTTTGATTTATGCATAATTCTAAACTATATTTTGTTCTATGAACCATTTTTGCTAGAATAAAATCACAGAATTATATGGAATGTCATATCGAGTCGAGCTTCAGCTCATTTGGGCTAAATTTTATTTAAATAGAATCGAAGCAACATTATTTCACAATGACTGCGTTGCCTATTTTATTTTAGAAGTTGTTTTCTTCGATACTTGAATAAATACTATTCCCGAATAGATTTAACTTTATTTCCAGCGGGCATTTGTTAATTGATTTAGCCAGAAACAAATCTATTTAGAGCAAATTCTAGTATAACGGAATCAAATCTACTTGAATTTGCTGAAGTTAAAACAATTTCTGATATAACTAAATCTAGAATAGAATTTATTCTAGCCCTCTTCTTTACTATCTCTATGTACACGTTTAATACCATCATGCTTATAAGGTGAGATTATTACTCCTGAGGAGTTGGACTGCCTTCTCATCGGTGCCAAGCACCTATATCCGTTCTGACGGTTCGCTCGAATTTTGAACATCCCCTCTGGATGCGCCGCGTGCATGGGCGATACGTCAGGTACCATCGGCCACCCGGCTGATCACCCTGCTGCCCGAAAGACGACCCCTTCGAAGACCCGGTTCTCTCCTGGGACCTCGTACCTCGTGCATGAATAATTGTATACATATATCTGTAAGAGTACAAGAATTAGATGTAACTTTGTAGCTATTCAGTTATCCAAATACTTACTTCTGTTTTACATGACATGGGATAGTAATCTTTCTAAGAAGTGAACATACTGTGACGTCGGAGGAGAATATGGCACCGTAATAGTGTCGCGGCCACAGGCATCATATTCAATGAGTGTCATTAGTTATACATAGGCTATGCCGTTCCCGCTATACTAAGCGTGAGCCTAAGCTAAGGTCCTTATATGGGCAGTAATTCTGAATTTAAGTCGGGAGAATGGGGCTACTGCCCTCAGCCCCCGCATTAAGCTGCTCTTTCTTAAGAAAATAACATTACGCCCCTAGCTTGAACTGGACCGAAATAACACATAACCCGTCAAGAGTGAAGCTCAATAAGGTTTTCTTTCCCCTCCGACTTCGCCGTGCCCGTTCCTACCGCTGTGGTTTCGCTGGATAGTAGATAGGGACAGTAGGAATCTCGTTAATCCATTCATTCGTGTCACTAATTAGGTGACGA